>RJWM01004826.1:0-97537 GCA_004363535.1 Dasyprocta punctata
GCTTTGCACCTGCCAGGGCAGGCGCTTAAGCCACTGAGCCAAACTCCCGGCCCTGGTTTTTGTGAGGCAGGGTCGCACTATGTAGCTCAGGTCGGCCTTGCGCCGCGTTGTAGCCCAAGCCGGCCTCGAACTCACAACGCTCCGCCTACCTCAGCCTCCCGAGTGCTGGGATTAAAGGCGTGCGCCACCACGCCCGGCTAAGTGCTGGAATTTATTGGCATGTGTCACCACCGCTACAGTGCACTTTTTATCATATGTGTGTATATATATATATATTTTTTTTTTGGCAGTACACTTTTTATTTTTTTCTTTTCTTTTTTTTTTTAAGAGAAAAAAAGACATAACAAAGACAAAAAGCAAAAGAGACAAACAAACAGCTAGAGTAAATGCACAATAGTAACATTACAGATTTACAAAACAGGATGATAGAAACTTGACAATGGTTGCAATATTGCGTTTCGTTATCTTCAAAATGGTTGTTCACATTAACAGATATAGACATGTAAAATTGATCTAATCATATGAGTATTAATTGTTCTTTCTCAATAACGAATACATTCAGCAGTGTGTTTGTTTTAGTTATCTTACATATACATATATACAGATTTATATCTTTTCCTTTTATCTTCCCTCTTTCCCCCTTTCCCCTTCCCAATTACTTTTGCTCTTTGAGCTGTTTTTTACTCTTACATAGTATTTATTATAGATTTTGGATCATATATACTTTTTCAGTTTTTTACACTAGGGAGACAATACGGTATTTACACTTGTGGGTTTGATTTATCTCACTTATGAGTATGCTCTCAAGTCGTGCCCATTTACTTATAAAAGTCTTGATGCAATCTTTCTTAATAGCTGAGTGGTACTTCATTGTATAAAAATACCACATCTTTTTTATCCAGTCTTTGATCGATGGGCACTTGGGTTGTTTCCAAGATCTGGCTATTACAAATTGGGTTGCTATAAACATGGGTGCACAGAAATCACTGTGGTATGATGTTTTCAATTCTTCTGGGAAAATGCCCGGAAGAGGGATAGCTGGGTTGAATGGAATCTCTAATCCTAGCTTCTTGAGGAATCTCCACACTGACTTCCACAATGGTTGCAGTGCACTTTTTAAATCAAGGGAAAATTTTCCAGATATTTTTGTAATACTTACATAGTTTCAAGTAAATCTCTAGTAATTTTGGTATTCCATAAGGTATTTTAATGTGGAAATGATGCTGATGTAATTCACACTTAGTTTAAATTTATTTCTTCCTAAATTATGGGCAGATTCAAGGTTCATAGTTATTTCAAGCTGGGCATGGTGGCACACACCTGTAATCCCAGTACAGGCTGAGGCAGGAGGATCATTTCGAGTTCAACTGAAATGGCTGCATACTGAGTTTGGGTCTAGCCTAGATTAGCTAGTGAGACTCTGTCTCACAAAACAAACAAACATAATTATTTCAAGAAAAATTGAAAGCTGTTTAACAGTGTTAAAATTTGAAAGATAATGGTCCAGAAAGTAAAGTATCAAACATGATTTTGGGAAAAGAAGCATTTTTTTCTATTTTATTATTTTTATTAGTACTTATTTGTACACATTCATCATGGGGAGTTAGTACATGTACATAACATATCTTAATTGTTTTTATGTCCCTTCCTCTCTTTTCCCTCTCCCTTTATCTCTTGGTCTTGAGAAAATAAAACTGAACAACATATATTAGCTACTTATTTTTAAAATTGATTTATGCCAATTGGATGGAATCCCTTATCCATAGTATTTAAGAATTCAGGTTATCATTTGAAACACTTTGAAAGTCTTAATTGTGAAAGAGACGAAGGGTATGTTAAGAACTTCACTGAGTCCTGATTTTATTTTTATTTATTTATTTTAAGTAGTAGCAAAATTTATTTGAAAAAGTAAAATTGAAGAGAGAAAGAGTGAGCTTGGGCTGCGTACAAAAGGAAAAAGCGAGATAAAAAAAAAACACCCTGGAAAAAGCAGAATGTGCTTTCGTCAAGAAAACCACAGTAGTGGAAAACCAAGTCCTGATGTTAGTTTTTGTGAGATTCGGTTGAAAGAGTACTATTAGGTTACCTTTTTATGAAAAGCAGGAGTTTAAAGCAATAATTGCTGGGTTCCTTTTTAAGGTATTTCTAGAGAATATCACTGGTGTGTGAAAATTCTGTAATTGTTTTACTATGGGGCTAGGTAAGGTTTGAATTGAAAAGCTATGAAAGAAGTGCAGGGAGACTGTGCATAAATCTTACTGCTTTGTGCCTGCTTTGATGTGGTAGAAAGTTGAACCCCTTTCTCAGTCACTATAAGGAATGCTATGAAGATTTTAGTAAGTTCCAAGTCCATTATCTCTTTTTAGAAATTGGCAGAATTAAATCTACCACACATTTCAACTGTATTATTTGAAGGTTTTTTTCTTAGTGTGTGTGTGTGTGTGTGTGTGTGTGTGTGTGTGTGTGTGTTTAGAGTTTTTAACCATTCGCCATTGATGATCAAATAATTTAGTTACAAGTAGATTTTGTAAGTCCTTAAGAAAATGCTTGGAGAGCCGGCCGTGGTTGCGCACGCCTTTAATCACAGCACTCAGGAGGCTGAGGTAGGCGGAGCGTTGTGAGTTCGAGGCCGGCTTGGGCTACAGCGCGAGCGCAAGGCCTACCTGAAAAAAACCAGGGCCGGGAGTTTGGCTCAGCAGCTTAAGCGCCTGTCTGGCAGGTGCGAGCCTGTGAGTTCAATCCCCGGTGCCACAAAAAAAAAAAACAAAAGAAAAAAAAAAAGAAAATGCTTGGAAATCACAAAGTAGCAACAAACTATGATTTGGGTTTTTTTTGTTTTTATTTGTTTGTTTGTTTGTTGAGACAGAGTCTTTATAGTGCAGGCTGACCTTGAACTTGCTGTGTAGCCCAGGTTGGCCTCAAACACATAGTAATCCCTCATGCCTCAGCCTCCCAAATGGCTGGGATTAAAGGTGTGCGCCACTGTGCCTGGCTGACTTGGTTCTTTTTAGTATTGCATTCATTTTCCTATCTGTATGTCCTATTTCTTTCTAGATATGATGGTGGTGTCTAGCTTATATCTTGATATTTGCCTGTGTGGAACCTAATAATTCCAAGGGATTTTTCTTCTCAGTTATTATAGTTCTTCACTTAAGATGACCTAGTATAATGATGGTTTAGACTAATAATGGTGTCTGGTAGACTAACATCCATTCCAGTGTTCTTTTTTTTACATATACTAAATTTTTGTTGCGCCAATTTCTTTCTTTTTATTTTAAAGAGAAAAAGAAATAACAGAAAAATCAAGAAACAAACAAACAAAAAAACAAAAGCAAAGCAACAATAACAAAGAACAATATCTATATAGGTTTTCAAAAAAAGATGATGGGAATTTAACAGTAGTTGTTATACTGCATATTGTTATCTTCAAAATAATTTCTCAGGTTACCGGATACAGGAGTAAAACAAACAGTAAAATGGAACAAAACATGGGATTTCAAAAACAAGACAGAAGGAAATCCCCCGCAGTTGCTATAATGTATGTTTTTATCCTCCAAATAGATTTTCAGGCTACCAGCTTTAGGCACAATGGGGTGTGGGGTGTGGGGGGGAGCGGTTGCCCTTCTTGTCTCCCAGCCCGCGCACCGGGTGGCTAATGGGAAGGCATGGTTTGGCTTATTCATTCTCTTCTCGTTCCCCATGATGAGCCAACTTCTTAGCTAAATGTACGTTTGTTTCCTAAACTAACATGTAACAAGGATGAATGTGGTAGCTCTATTAAATAGCAAGAACCTAGTAGAAGTAATCCCACCATACATTAGTAGGAAAATGGAAAACTTGTTTATCATGCAGTTGAAAGTTTATTCCCTAGTAAAATGAAGAACTTAAATCTATATTTACAGCATGGATACATCTCAATATTGAGTGAAAAAAAATCTGGCAAAGGATAGCTAAAATAAAATGTGTTTATGTATAGTTTTAAAACAATACAAGCCGGGCGTGGTGGCGCACGCCTTTAATCCCAGCACTCGGGAGGCTGAGGTAGGCGGAGCGTTGTGAGTTCGAGGCCGGCTTGGGCTACAACGCGAGCGCGAGGACGGCCTGAGCTGCGCAGTGCGACCCTGCCTCAAAAAACCAAGGCTGGGAGTTTGGCTCAGTCCTTAAGCGCCTGCCCTGGCAGGCGCGAGGTTGTGAGTTCAATCCCCGGTGCCGCAAAAAAAAAAAAAAAAAGTTGAAGTACAATTAAAAAACTAGAGATTCATGGGAAATACAGGTATATACTGATCATGAACTCTCAAAGTATAGTGGAGCAAGTTGAAACATAATATCCTGAAAGTACTTTGGACATAGATCAACCCGGGCAAAATTACCACGAATTTCCTAAGGTCATTATCACTTGTTAAAAATTTGAGTTAATTCCATTAGTTATTATTTCCTTTTATTATTAGTTTCTATTAATTTTATAAAATATTGTCTCATTGCGTATATTTTAATCATATCCATCCCCCATTACCATCCCTTAAACTCCTCCTATATTAATTATTAAATGTGTTATTCTGATGGGTACTGTATTACAAAATTTTGTGGGAATTTCAGTAATCCTGAAAATGTGTCTTAAAAGTAAACAATAGGTACAAAAGGGAGCTAAGAGGCATTGGGGCACATATATAGTGTCATGTTTACGTGTCCTCTTCAGAGGACTCTCAAAGTCTGAAGAGTGCAGTTTTAGGAGGTGTCCATATGAAATTAGCAAGTGAGAGAGACAGAGACAGAGAGAGACTACGAAGACTTCCATCCTGATAGCACTAAAAACAGTCTCTATGATAAGGAGAAGGAATTATTCATCCCTGAATTGTCTAACATTTGTGATATGACATGAGAAAAATGTGCTCATGGTTAGGAAATATTTACAAATCAAGTACAAGAGTTTCTATTATCAGACATCATTTTTATTTGGTATTTGGTATTGACTTCTGTTAGAGAAATCTTTAGTATTTGGGAGTCTTCATACTAGAATTTAAGGTCAAGGGCTATGTCCTCTATTTTAGTACTCAGAGTAGTTACTATGAGCGTAAGAGTATACCAGTGAATAAGCCATAGTTTCTGACCATCAGAAGTTTTTTGTTTGTTTGTTTTGTTTTTATTTTAAAGAGGAAAAATTAGAAAGCAATCAAATAAGCAAACAACAAAAGCCAAATGACGACAACAACAACAACAACAAAATAGTGATGCAGGATTTCAAAATCAGATGATAGGAATTTGACAGTGGTTGTTATATTACATATTGTTATCTTCAAAATGGTTGCTCAGGTTACCAGATACAGGCATGCAAAATTGATCAAACAGTATGATTTCCCTTTGAGCAATTTCTTTCCCGTCACTATATCTATTGTAACTTTTGGATCTTCTTTTTACTTCCAGTTTCTTACACTAGCCATCAGAAGTTTTTAACAAATCAAAGACTTAAGTGCATTATCTATCAGTAATGTTGCAAATAATTAGCTTTCTAGACCAGCATACTGCATATATTCAGTGCAGTAATTCCTGTTTTCCCTACTCTGGTTCAAGATTTCTTTTTTTTTTTTTTGGACTGGGAATCGAACTCAGGACTTCATGCTTGCCAGACAGGCACTGTGCCACTGAGCTAAATCCCTGGCCCCTTCTGGTTCAAGATTTAAAGGCTGCTTAACCCCTGTCAGTATCAAAGAGTGCTTTCTGTGTACTAGTTAAGCCTGAGAGGACGGGGATATGGAGTAGACTGGACCTTTCACGGTGATTGGTTTGTCAAGGCTTTAGTGCCATGTGTCTTCCTCGACTTTTGCTGCTTAGTAAAGGCTTCAGGGTCAACTCTCCAGAAAGCAGCAGTTGTTGGTATATACAGGCTATTTTTAAGTCAGGTGTTTGAGTCCAGACTTGCCCTAATCCATCTGTGAACATTAGCTGAGCCTCTAGAAGCAAATATTAGCTGGGTGTGTTGGCACACACCCGTGATCCCAGCACTTGGGAGGCTGAGGCAGAAGTGTAGCCATGAGTTCAAGGCCAATCTGAAATACATAGCAAGACCCTATCTCCGAAAAAATAGAAGCACATATTTGTTAAGCATTTATCCAGTGTAAAACACCAGACTCTTTTAAATTATTGTTTATTGCATTCACAGTATAAACTGGTTTATTACATTGTAATAGAATATAGCCATATCAGACTTTACAGAAATGCTAATGACTACATGAAATCTGGTAATTTTATGTCCAAGCCACTATTTACAATATGTCCAAAGTCCTTTCAGGGCATTATGGTACACTTTACCCCCTTTTGGGGATATAGGGAGTTGAACCCAGCTCGTAAGCTACATCCCCCACCCTTTTACAAATTTTTGAGACAGGGTGTCACTAAATTGTCAAGTTGCCCAGGTTGGGCTCAAACTGACAATCTTCCTGCCTCAGCCTCCCGTAGTGCTGGAATCACACAAGTATGCTACTATACCTAGCTTACTTTGCCATTTCAACATTTTTCAGAAGAATCATCTCTAGTTCTTTACTTTTACCCACTTATATTTAGCTTATGCCAGTTTGGTTTTCACTCTGCAAACCAACCACTGAAATTGTGATCAGGCTCACCAGTGATACCTGTAGTGCCAAATCAGTGGGTGGGCACATTCTGTTGTCATGTTTATGAGACTCCTGCTGCCTTGACCTTATTGGCTTTCTCCTTAAAATGATTTCTGCTTTGCTTGCATTGCTGCAACATACTTGTGTTTTTTCTTTTTCTCAGACAACTTCTTGCCTCAATCATCTCTGCTGGGTCCTCATGCTGCTCAGCCCCTAGGTGCAGAAGCTCCTTACATCCTTTCCTTTCCCTTTCCACACACTCTGGGGACCTTACCCATTCCTCTGGTTTCAAATATCAGCCAAACATTTTCCCAAGGTTGTTTGTTTGTTTGTTTGTTTCTGATCTTTTTGAGACAGGGTCTCCCTATGCACTTCAGGCTGGTCTTGAGCTCACTTTGTAGCCCAGGTTGATCACGAACTCACAACGATCCTCTTGCCTCAGCCTCCCAAGTGCTGGGATTACAGCTGAGACCTGTCCTCTGAACTGCATGCCATATATTCAGCTGCATGCCTGGTTATACACTCTTGCAGTTTTTCACAGGCAGCAACTTAAGAACAAACACAAAAATAGTCTTGTCTTATCAATGTCTTATCTTTCATTTGAGAATGTTGTCTTTGTGGCTCTTTCTTATTTCAGTAACTAGAACCACCAACACACAGGGCAGAACCTGGAACCCATCTTTGTTACCTCTTCCTTTATCCACCATCCTAGGTCACCAGGTACTAGTTGTTCTGCCTCCAAAGCACTCTGTCACTTAGCCTCTTTCTCCTCCAGAAAATTGGCAGCCTTGTATGAAATGAAAGAGTGCAGACCTCCCTCCTTCCTCATCCTCCACATGAGCCAAGTGAATATTTGTAGGCAGGATAGTCTTTGCCTTTGCCAAATGAATTTGGATGCTGTATATGAGAATGCTTATCATGAAAGCACAGAGAATGTCTTGTAAGTTCTCCAAGGTGGAGGCAGTGTTGAAAGTACATACATGCAAAGCTGAGTGTGATGGTGCCTGCCTGTGCTCCCACCTGCCCAGGAGTTCAAGGAAAGCCAGGGTAGTGCGTCATAGTGAGACCCTGTATCCCTCTCACCCCTCCCCCAAAGTACATATTTCCTGTTAGTACTGCGTAATCATATTAACATTTCTGCAGCAAGACATAGCACAGAGATACACATGATAAAGTTCTGCACATTCGATCAGATTAGATTTGATTTGGCCACTGAAAAATGCTTAGTTTTCAGAGCTCTGGAGTTTGAATTTCTAGGTAAGGCGCTGTGGAGCTGTACATGGTTGTAGATGACTTGTAGCTCTTCTTTTGTGTTATTTGGGGCTGGATTTCACTGTAGTCCAGGTTGGCCTGAAAATCACAATGGCTGGTATTGAACTTGCCATTTTACCTCAGCTTCCCAAGTGCTGGAATTACAATCATTCAGCCAGATCACGTGTTAAAACATTACCTTTAACATATAAGAGATGACTCATTTCTTTGTTAAGTGATGCAGCAGGGTGTGTGTCTGTTGAAATCTAAGCCTTTAGTTTGAAAGGACCATCTGAGAATTTAATTACTCTACGTTTCATCACAAAGGAGCTAATAATTTAAAATACAGTATAGAGTGGTATACTTTAAAGTGAATCAAGCTTTGTTCTTTGGTTCATAGAACTTAATAGCTAGAAGGAATCCTAGGGCCTAACTTGCTTATTCTGTGGAGAGGCCAGGAAGGCAAGAGGACCCCTACATTTTCTAACTCCCAAGTAAGTGCTGTTTATACAGTACCAAACAGCTTCTTTATCAGAGCTAGTTAATATAAAATAGATTAATATAATACAGGTGGAGGAAAGTTCTGTTAACAGAAGAAAAGCAACAGGGATCTAACCCCAAAAGGAACATAGAGGGAGGGACCTTAAAGTTTGCCCATACAGAAATATCCCCTGAGGAAACACCATGACTAGACAATGTATAACAATTTAAAATGTAAAACAATGAAAGAACATGAATAAGTTTAAATGTTATTTGAGAGGTAGAGCTAACTTACAGATTTTGTAAAGATACAATCATAAAAATACTAGAAAACCAAATTTTTTGGTTTACTTTCTTTTTCTGTGTGAATAATAATTGAGAAAGAATGTTAGATTAAATGGAGCTGATGGGGCTGAGGATGTAGCTCAGTGGCACAAGCGCCTGCCTGGCAAGTATGAGGTCACGAGTTTGATCCCCAGTACCAAAAAAAAAAAAAAAAAGGAGCTGATAAATACTACCTTCATTTAATTTTGTGAGACTAAAACATTGGTCATATTTCCTTAGCAGCCATTTCTTACTGTCCTTTTTGGCCTTTGGGCAGGTGTGGTGTCTTGATCAGCTTTTCTTTGCCGGAACTTAGCACCTGATTTAAACAACTTTAGAGGAGAGAAGAGTTATTTTTGTTCATAGTTTCAGAGGTTTCAGTAGATAGTTGACTGACTCCAGGCTGAAATACCATGGCAGAAGGATTTGTCAGGAAAGCTGGCCGCATCATGGCATCCAGGAAGCAGAGTAAGAGGGAAAGAGCCAGACAGGAAGCAGTCAGGGATGCCAAGGCCACTCCCCATGACCACCAGGCACACTCAGAAATTACTAATATAGATTTTTTCAGGCTAATCAAGTTGACAATCAGGATTAGCCATCATGCATATCTCTTTAGAAGTCTGACACAAAATAGCATTTCCATGAAATGAAACAGATTTATAAATATGTGAATAAAGAACAATTCTATAAGACAGTACATTAGTTTTCTATTGCTGCTCTAACAAATTTTGCTGCAAGCTTAGAGGCTTAAAAAAACACAAATACATTGCTGTAGAGTTGTAGGTTAGAAGTCTGACCCTGGTCTTGGCTAGGCCAAAATTGAAATAACTACATGGATGCTTTTTTTTTTTTAAACAAGCTACTGGAGAGAATTCTTTTCCTTTCCCTCTCCAGCTACTAGAAGCCACTTACATTGCTTGGCATACAGTACCATCTCCCATTTTTTCTTTCTTTCTTTTTTTTTTTTTTTTTTTTTTTTTTTTTTTTTTTTTTTTTTTTTTTTTTTTTTTTTTTTTTTTTTTTTTTTTTTTTTTTTTTTGAGACAGCATTTCGCTATGTAGCCCAGGCTGGCCTTGAACTCACAGCAGTCCTCCTGCCTCAGCCTCCCGAGTGTTGGGATTACAGGTGTGTACCACCAGGCCCAGCAGTCTTAAAGCCCACCATTTAGCATCACTCTGATTCGACTTCCATCATCACGTCTCTGTCTCTGACTCTCCTTCTGCTTCCCTCTTCCACTTTGAAGAACTCTTGTGATTGTCTTGGCCCAGCTAGATAACCAGGATAACCTTCCGAATCAACTGATTAGTACCATGTAACCTAACTTCCACTTAGGACTTAGACATCTTTGGGAACTAATAGTCTACCTACTAAAAATAGTAAGTAAAAAATAAAAGTTGCAAAGCAGTTAGTAGAGTTTTAATTTTATTTGAGCTTTTAAAAAATGAATGGTGGTGGTAAATAACATGGAGTATGCATTCAACTTTAAGAAAACTCTGTTAAAAAATGTGACACCAAGAAAGTAAATGTAGATAGCTTTACTCATTTTACCAAAAGATTTGCATTTTTTATTGTCAGGTGTTAGGACAAAGTTCGTTTTATGTCTGGTGAATCTGTTTTGAGGAGTGAGGTGTGCTTGTGCACTTCCGCCTCTTCCCAGAGGGTTTTCTGGCTTCTGCTGATCACTGTTGCAATTTCATCAGGGACACAGCAACCCCTGGATCTCTGACAGATAAACATAGATTAGATCTGACTGCAGACCTATGGTACACCACGAGATACATTTTAATAAAGCAAGTTAATATCACACACAAAGCATAGTGGAACTTGAGAGTTGTGTTCATTAAATTTATAACATTTGGTTGATCAGATGTATCTGTTGTTTACATAGTACCTGTCATTTTGAATTATTCAGAATATTCCTAAAATAAGCATTAGGTAAAAAGTAATTTCCTCCTAATATGCAGATGGGAAACAGTAAGAATTCACAGGCAACCTGGAGTAAACAGATGGACCCTAGGTTGTTCCTGCTGGTATGGCTGTTTCTAGATCACGCTGGCCAGACCATGTCCTCTTGCAGATTTTGCCTCACTCTGTTTGAGGCACTATCTCACTGTGTAGTCCAAACTGGCCTTAGACTCAGCATCTAGTTTAGCAAGGCCTTAACCTTCTGATACTCCTGCCTCAGCCTTCTGAGTGCTGGAATTATAGGCTTGTTCCACCATGCCAGTTTGGCCCAATATTTTTATGGACCACACAAATAAGACTTTGTTGCCTTTACTTTCATGAGTTCTGGTGCCTTTTAAAATGTAAAATTCTGAGTTGAAATTAATTGATCATTTCTTTTGTTTCTTTATTTTCTCTATTATTTTATTTAACACTGAGTTTCTAAACTGATTGGGCATGCTATGCTGTTCAGTGATTTTCATGGAGTTCTTTTACTTCAAATGGTGAATTTCATTTTTTTTTTAATGGTGAATTTTAAAAGAGCTGTTTTAAAAATCAAACTTCTTGCAACCCTCTGGATTATAAAACATGCTAGTCTGCTGGTCTTGGATTGAGATTGATTTGGAGAAAATATACTAGTTCCACGAAACAGAAAACTTTGTTTTAATGATGTAATTTTTTGTACATTACCAAAAATGTAGATTAAAATGACTGGACTCTGATTCATTACTAAGGAGATTTTTTAAGGGGTCTTTTTTTGGGGGGGGGGGCTTTAAAAATTTTTTGTAAAATTTTTGATACCTGGAATCGAACTCAGGGCCTCAAGCTTGCCAGGTAGGTGCTGCACCAGTGAGCTACATCCCCAGCCCCTAAGGAGATTTTTAAAGACAGCTTTCTTGGTTGACTGATATTTAATTCTTCATATATTTTGCAGTCATTTAAAAATACCATTAGTATAAATATAATTTTTAAATTTAACTGAGTGATTTTCAGATTTAACTACCTTATTTGTAATACAAAAATAAACAAATTTATTGCCTTGAACAGTACAGCCTAAATGTAGGTAGTCTTTTCTTCTTCAACATTACATTTGGTGGTCAGAAGGCATTTTTATAAGCTCAGTGGGCAGGCTTAGTGTAGATACTTGACTTCAGCGGGCAGAATATGAAATAGTTTAAATAGTTTCACTGCATATTTATTGTCCAGTGAATGTACACTTGTTAGAGTGCTGGCTTCCCCTCCCCGCCCTTCTAATCTCAGGGGATAAAAGCATTCTTTTACTGCTGTTTGTGCTTACCTTGTGTTTTCCCATTTAGGTTTTGATACACCTTTTGCAGAGAGGAAATAAGTTGGTGATGGGGTGTACCTACTGACCGATGGACTCGAAGAAAAGGTAAAGCCATTCCTCTGGAAGTCTAGGGAAACAGCAAATATTTCAACATGAGTATAATATTTCTTCAGTTTAATTTTCTTGTTGATAAGTGTTAAATGGAAACACACAGTAACATTTGTAATTGATTGACAGAGAAAAATATTAAAGCTGATTACTGATAAGTTTTCATGCTTGTTCCTTATAAATGTACTGAATATCTTCATTTCATCATTTTAAATTTCTTGTAGACACCTTTCACAAATTTCCAGTTTTCAGAAGGAAGCTTACTAATTATAATCTTCTATCCTTAGAAAACTAGTCATGGGCCAGGTGTGGTGGTACATGCTTATAATTACAGCACTCAGGGTATTGAGGCAAGAGGATCACTGAGGTCAAGGCCAGCCTGTGCTATATAGTGAGTTCAAGGCCAACCTGGACTGTAGAGTGAGACCCTGTTTCACAAAACAAAACACAACACAACACAACAAAAAACTAGTCATGGAAGATATTTAAGATAAAGATTAAAGTCATAGCTTTTCTTCCATACAACCATGGGTATGCTCACTTCTAATTTAAGAGAACATTGCTTAGCTAGGCATGATGATGCATGCCTGTAATCTCAGCACTTGCGAGACTGAGGCAGGGGGATCACTGCAAGTTTGAGAGTAGCCTGGGCTATGTAGTAAGTTCAAGGCCAATCTGAACTGCATAGTGAGAACCTGTCTCAAAACACTCCCCTCCCAGAAAAAGAACATTGCTCGGCAAAAGCAGAGAGATTGCTAAGTATTCAAGAAATACTTTCTGAGCCTCATTAAAATTTTAGCATCTGTGTTTAAAAAAAAAAAAGAAAAATAGACATACACACCACTAGTATGACGTGAAGGAAAGCTTCGTTAAGGAAACAGAATGTGTGTGTGTGTGTGTGTGTGTGTGTGTGTGTGTGTAGACTGAATCTGGGTAGTACTGAGCTGTATCCCTGGTCCTTTTAATTTTGTTTTCTTTGAGATAAAGTCTTGCTAATTTAGGTGGACTGGTCTTGAACTTCTGATCTTCCCTCAGCTTCCTGCGTAGCTAGGATTATAGGCATGAGCTGCCATGCCTGGTCAGAATATCTTAATGTGTCTTTTTCTCTTTTCTTTTTGCTTTCCTTTTCTCTTTCATCTCTTCTTTTCTTGGCCTTCACATTAAGTCACATCCCCAGCCCTTTTTATATGTTTTATTTTGAGACAGAGTCTCACTAAGTTAATAAGTTATCCTGATTGTTCTCAAACTTGTTGTCCTCTTGCCTCAACTTCCCAGAGTGCTGGGATTGTAGGGAATTGCCACCATGTGGTTTAATGTACCCTTTTTTTAGAAGGAGAGTAATTTAGGTTATGATCATTATTATGCAGCTGTTTAGTTTGTGTTCTTTAAACTAAAGCCATCAGGCAGATGGAATTAGTAAAACATGGAGGATTTTACTCATACATATTACAAACTTAATTCTTAAATCTAAGTAATGGAAAATAGTATAGAAGTTTCTCAGAAAACTAGAAAAAGAGGTATACATGATCCTGCAATCTCACTATGGGGTAGATGGCTAAAGGAAAGGACATCAGGTGTAGAAGAGATAACTACATTCCTGGTATGTTTGTTTGTTTGAGACAGGGTCTTGCAATGTAGTTCAGGCTGGCCTTGAACTCACTGTGTAGTCCAGGTTGGCCTTGAATTCACAGTGATCCTCCTGCTTCAGCCTCCCAAGTGCTGGAATCACAGGTGTGCACCAACATGCCTGACACTTCTAGGAATATTGAAGCTTTATTCACTGTAGCCAAGATATGATGGAGTCAGCCTAAGAGCTCATTGATGAATGAATGGGTAAAGAAAATGTGTATATATACACAATGGGGTACATTCAGCCAGAAAGAATAATGAAATCCTGTCATTTGTAGCAACATAGATGGAACTAGGGGACATTTTAAGTGAAATAAACACATAGAAAGACATCATGTTTACAAGTTTTCACATGTATGAAAATTAAAATGTTGGTCTCCTAGAAGTAGAGAGTAGAGTAGTGGTTACAGAGGCAGGAAATAGCCTGAAGGGCAGTGTCAAGAGAGAAACTACCAGGTGTAAGATGTGAGTGGATAGAAAGAACATCTTCTAATCATCCATGGCCCAGTAGGATAATTGAGTGACAAAAACTAATTGTGTAAATTTTAAAATAGCTTTTGTCAGATTTTTTTAAAATTTTAAAAACAAAAAGGCTAAAAACAATACAGAATTTCAAAAAAAATAGGAAATTAATACTAGTTAATATATTGCATATTGCTATTTTGAAAGTAGTTGTTCAGATTACAAGATTTAGGCATAAAAAAATGACCAGGCAATTGTTCTTTTTGATGAATAGAGATTAGTAGTGTAATTATCTATCTTGTATATATTTGCATACACACATATATATGTATACATATGTATATATATAGTCTTTTCCCTTCTTTCTTTTCTCCTTTTCCCTATCCCAGTTGTTTTTTCCTTTTAAACACTTTCCCTTTCATTTTCACAATATCTATTGTACATTTTGGATCTTCTTTTCTTTTTTTTTACACTAGGGAGACAATACAGTATCTTTTATCAGATTTTAAATACTCCCAACACAATCAAATAGTAAACATTTGAGGTGATAACATGTTACTCACCCTGATTTGTTCATCTGATGATTACACATTGTATAAATATATTGAAATATGCACTGTAACCCATAATTAAATTGTGGTTATAAGTTTAAACTCAGTTTAAAGTAAAATAATTCTATTCCTCAAATCTTTCTCTTCCAATACCCTTTACCAGTTTTAAACTAAAAATTTAAAATAAAGACTTCAACTTGAGGTATGTTGTACTTTTAGTATTTCAAAAAGGTATTAGTGATGAGAGAAATTAGTGTCTTGAAATTTTATGCTGCCAAATTATACAACTTTAAAAAATAGCCCAGGTTTTATTTACTGCTTAGAGAGAAATAATTTTTGATTTAGATTACTCTGCCGGCTTATATATAAATAAGTGTTTCACCTTGGCTCATGTGTCTTGATCAAAGCATACAGTAGGTGCTGATTAAGCTATCTGATCCAGTCATGCTTCTGCTTCTAAATGGTACAACCTCATGAAAAATATTAAGGACAAAAGTTACAGCTCTGCATTACTGGAAGAATTAAGTCTTTTTGTTGTTGTTCTATTTTGTTTTGCTTTGTTTTTAATATTTATAGCTCAACAGAGACAGAAGGATCCAAAGAAAGAGGCCTGGTCCATATCTGGAGGGCAGGATCCTTTTCCATAACACCAGAGAGGTTGCCAGGTTGGGGAGGAAAGACTGTTGTTCAAGCAGCCCTTGGAATGAAGCATGGAGTTCTTCTGACTGAAGGTATTGAAAAGAGGGACAAAACGAATACTAACTGAAATGCTGATAAATGCTGTGTGCAAGGTCAGGTAAGGGAGCTATAGAATACTACAGGTTACTTTTTAAAAGGATTTCCTGTTTATAGACTCGCTTGCTATAGCTTTAACTCATTAAATGTATCAGAATAATGTGCTAATAATAAGTTGATGTGTGTCAGGACTAACATTAAGCATTTCCCATGTTATTGCACTGACTCTTTACCTTATGAGGCAGCTGCTATTATGCACAGATGAAGAAACTGAAGGTCAGGGAGATTAAATAATTTGCCAAGGCACGTGCAACTATTAGAGTGTCAGGACTGGAACTCAGTAGGATTTCAGAGCCTCCTTTTCAAGCCATTTAGCTATGCTAAGTACAGCTTTTCTCAGGTACCAATAGCAATTTACAGGATTATATAAAAACCTGTGCATCTAAAATAGAAACATATGCTATAATTAATATGGAGAGTTGCTTTTAATCTGACAACTAATCAGTTTATCAACTCAGTCATGGAAAATGTTTTATTTATCTGTCTGTCTGTCTGTCTATTGAGATAAGGTCTTGCTTTGTACTCTAGACTGGCTTTGAACTCACGGGGTAGCCCAGGAGAGTCTCAAGTTTGTGATCCTCTTGCCTAGCCTCCCATGTACTGGGATTACTGGGATCCATCACCACACTTGGGTTGGCAAATTTGGTTTGGGCTGGGGTTGTCTTTACTGATTTATAAACTTCTGCTCTATAAACATTTACTAAATACTAAATAGTGCTTTGATATTTTCCTTCTAGGACTAAGGGAAGACAAACTAGGAAGCAAGGCTTAAATCTGGCTTTGGAGGTTTTATGGGATAAACATGGATTTTTCTAATTTATCATTGTTATATCACTTTTATTACAATAATACATGTTATTGTATTATTCAAGACTTTGGGGAGAGCCTCACTTTAAAGATGCAAATTATTTTTAATATTTGCCCTGCTCTTCAAAATATACAGTTCACCAGGTATAGTGATGCACATCTGTAATCTCAACACTTGGGTGGCTGAGGCAAGAGAATCTCCATGAGTTTGAGGTCAACCTGGGCTACATAAGCGAGTTCAAGGCCAGCCTGCACTACATAGTGAGACCCTGAACCCATAGATAGATAGATAGATTTCTCAAATAGAATTCTGTTATTGTTGTTGTTTTCAGTAACATATTCAGACTATCTTTATTAAGCTATTCGGAAACCGTTTCTTTATAAATGTAGTACTTGTTAAATCTGGAATTAAATCTACAGAGCTAGGACAACTGAGGGAAAACTCCAAAGTATTATCAATAGCCTGTTCTGTTCATATTTCAGCTGTGTCCTGGTGTTGTGTTATAGTTAACAGAGCTCACCTTGCTTGGGTGGATGTAGCTCACTGGTGTGACTGGGAGGAGAACATGTGCCTCACTTGTCGAGGGTGCTGACCAAATGCGAGAAATTATCTAGTTTCCTTGTCTCTATTGAATTTGACTAGTAGCTCGTGATGTAGTGAGGTACAAAAAGGTGGGGGAATCCAAGTATCTTTTTAATTTTATTTTGTTTTGTTTTTTGGTAGTACTGCTGTTGTCAGTGAAATAGCTGATTGGAAGAGTTAGTGGGCTATTGCAAATATGTTGTTTTCATTTTTGATTTTGTTTATTGTTTGTTTTTGAGACAGGGTCTCACAATGTAGTTCAGGCTCTCCTTGAACTCACTGTGTAGCCCAGACTGGCCTTAAGCTCACAGTGATCCTCCTGCTTCAGCCTCCCACCCCTACTCTGAGTGCTGGGATTACAGGCATGCATCACCACAACTGGCTACCTTTTGTCTTTGAGTGGTTGGAATCTGCTTGTAGTAGCCTATGGTAGAAGTGTGTAGGGTGAGACCAGAAAGAGCAATACTGTTGATTTAAAAGTATTTGTAATACTCCTGCAATTTAAAATTCTGACCACAATACAGAATGTTAAATGAGCCAAATATTGCTTTTGAAAAAACATTTTTTGACTTTGTTTTATTAAATCTTAGAGGAGACTAGAGTTTACTTATATAATTTCTGGTTAATTCACAAACCCTCTCCTTTTCTTTTTTTTAAATCTTCAGATGGTGAAGTCTACAGTTTTGGGACCCTTCCTTGGAGAAGTGAGCCTACGGAAGTTTGTCCAACGAGCCCTATCCTAGAGAATGCCTTGGTGGGGCATCATGTGGTTACGGTGGCAACTGGGAGCTTCCACAGTGGAGCGGTGACAGAAGGTGGGGCTGTGTTCATGTGGGGCGAGAACTCTGCGGGTCAGTGTGCGGTTGCCAACCAGCAGCTTGTGCCAGAACCGAGCCCCATCAGCATCTCTGATTCCGAGACCAGCCCTTTGATAGCAGTCAGGATTTTACAGTTGGCATGTGGTGAGGAGCACACTCTGGCATTGTCAATAAGCAGAGAGATTTGGGCGTGGGGTACCGGTTGTCAGCTGGGTCTCATCACCACCACCTTCCCGGTGACAAAACCACAAAAGGTGGAACATCTTGCTGGCCGCGTGGTGCTGCAGGTAGCCTGTGGTGCTTTCCACAGCCTGGCCCTTGTGCAGTGCCTTCCTTCCCAGGATCTGAAGCCAGTCCCTGAAAGATGCAACCAGTGCAGCCAGCTCCTCATTACTATGACGGACAAAGAAGACCATGTGATTATATCAGACAGCCACTGTTGCCCCTTAGGAGTGGCACTGGCAGAGTCCCAGGCAGAAAGCCATGCCAGCACTGTCATCAGCCCCTGCACTGAGATCCTTGACAGCCAAGGAGAAGTATTTGAAAACACTCTTGTGCAAGCCAGCCTGCCCACTGCCCCTGACGTGCATGTGGAACATGCTCAGACCACAAGTGGCGATGCCATTTCCTCCCAGCAAAGTATCTTGGCAACGACTAATGCTGCTTCTGGGAGAGACACACCGTCACAACCCGACACCCAGGCAGTCAATGAGCATGTGGGAAAACTGTCTGATCACTCAGTTGGGGAGGACTCTGAGAGCTGTGAGAAGTCAGTGCCATCGCAGGTATCTGCTCCATTTTATAGTGTAAGGAAAAGTATTTCTGGAGTTGAAGGGCATGAGTTTTCCTTCAAAACTTTGAAATGCTTAAAGCTTGGTAGCGTTTCTTATTTTCTAAGTTTTACTATTCTGTTTTATGAGTCAAGCCTAGATGAGGAAAAAAGCCGTAATTCAAAGTCATACTTTAGGTTCAAGTTCTGACCCTATACTATATTGAAAGGTATCATGCTGGGCTTCTTTTAAAAGTTGCAAAATCTCTTTTTCTTGCTAGCATTTTACTCCATGGCTCAGTTACTAACTTTTGCTGGGCTCTAAGTAACTAAACCTAATAAAACCATATGGAATATTCACGAAGATTATTCTGACCTATATTTGGATTTTCTTCAGCATTCTGGAAAGGCCCTCTCTTCTTCATCAGGGAGTAGTAGGTAGCAGATATCCCATTATAGGCACATGTAAAGAAATGTAGAAATTATGTAGTGTTTGATTTTTTTTTTCTAGTTATATCTGTGGCCCATATTAGACTTACTTGAGAGAACAGTTAATATTTTCTCTGTTTTTTAAAACTACTTTTTCTCTCCTTTTAAAATTCTTTGCATGCTAGGGCTCAAACCCAGGGCTTGTGTTTGTTAGAGGTGCTCCACCACGAAGTTGGATCCCCAGCTCCACACTACTGTCGTTTTGAAAACTTGTGGCTGAATAGAGAGGCTGTTTGCCAGTAGCATGCAGTAAAACAGAGTCACTTAATCATTCCTGAACGGTAATTTCTGCTTTTCACTCTTAGCACACCTTTTGATTTTGTTTTTACCAAAAAAATAAGATAAAAAAACTAAGCAGAAATACCTAATCAAAACAGAACCGTTCCATGATTATTTTTCAGGCTTTTGAAACCACGTGGCTCTTGGTTCTTTATTCTGTTTATTCTGTCAGAGTGCGAACATAGAAGTAGTTTTAGAAATTGTCTTCATTTCACACTATTTGCTGAACCTCATTAATATTTTTTTAATTGAGAATAAGCTGATTATGCCTTGCAGGCATAAGGTCCTGGGTTTAATCCAGCGTTGCAAAAAAAGATAATACAAAAATCTAAACAAGACAAAAGTAATACTTTAATGAGGGTGAATGTAGAAGATTCTTAGACTATACATGCTTGTAAAGAAAAAGTATGTCAAAAGGTCATTCTTCTGATTTATTAAATTTTAAGTTAAAAGTTTACTATATACAGTTTATTGAATTGTTAAATTGCCATCATTGAAATTGCATTTTCCTTTGGACTTACTTTGTTAAACATTTAAAGGTTTGGCAGTGTATGTTTCTATTAAATTTAATTCAGTCTTTGTAAATAGCATTTCAATCACATAGCCAGCCCTCAAGGACTTTATGTGATTTAGGATAAGTTAGTTCTCTCTGGCCTCAATTATGTCTTTAATCAAATTGCTGGTCATGTCTTTTTTTTGTTTGTTTGTTTGTTTTTATTTACACACTGTATTAAGTATAGTTAAATAGGAAGACTCAAAAGAATAGTTTGAGGTTTATATAATGTGAAATTTTGTAACCTAATGGTAAGAACCCTTTAAAATAATTACCTTGAAAACAATTATAGCTTCCGTTATGAGCCTTCATAGTAATATGTTAGCTCTAAGTAAGTTACCAGAGCTGTATCACCAAAAAATGGACGTTGTATTTATCTTTAGTTTTATGATTTTGTTTTGTTGACTGTACTAATTTGCACAGAAATAGTTCTTATGAATTTAAAATTTAATTCAACAAAATGTATTGAGTACCTGCTACATGTTAGATACTATACTAGGTACCAAGAAGTATTTCCTTAAAGCAAATGTAGCTGGGCAAGGTGGTCCATGTCTATAACCTCAGCTACTCAAGAGGCTGAGCCAAAGGATTGTTCAAGACTAACTTGGGCAATTTCGTGAAACCCTGTCTCAAAATAAAAATGACTGGAAATGTAGGTCAGTGATAGAGTGTCCCTTAGTTTGATCCCCAGTGCCAGAGGAAAAACAAGGAAGGAAGGAAGGAAATCAGAAGCTAGTGTTTAAGAAAAATATTGGTTTGGTTTTTTAATTCAGGACAAATTAAGGAATGTATGTAAAGACCTGTTAGGATCTTTGAGTAAAATAAACAGCAAATTTTTCATTGTAAGTATTCTTATATGCCAAAAGCTTTTTTGTTGTTGTTGTTTGTTAGGTATATTTAATGACTTTTTAAAAATGCACGCTTCTCGTTATCTTAAATTTCAAACTACTTTTTCACTAAGTAGAAAACTTTAGTTTGACTTTCTAATATACCTTTGTTTCCAGATGTTTAATTATTAACCTATCACATTTTGCCTCTGTCGTAATGAGAACAAAGGTAATTTTTCAGCTTGTCTAACTCCTGGATCATGGAGAATAACTCCATAAGACAGCAGAGAGACCATAGGTCAGAAGTGTAACTTATTTTTCAGCTTATCCTGTGTCTAAATTTCTGTTTACAAAACATTTTAGAAAGATTCCCTTTTCTTTTTTCTTTTTATGTCTTTTTTTTTCTTTTTTGGATTTTTTAAATTAAGTTTATAGGTACAATTGAGATACACATAGTGATCACATTCATCGGAGGGAATTTGTACCTTTACATGATATAATCTTGATTCCTCTTTTCTGTCCCATTCTCCACCCTTCTCGTCACCTCCTCTTTCCTTTCTTATTTACCAAAAAAAAAAAAAAAAAAAAAGCCCCTTTTCTTAAGTTCTTTTTTCCCCCCTGCCATTTCTTAGTGGCTACCAATGTAAATTCTCCTGAAAGCGATCAATAGTAAAGCTTGGATTTTTATAAATCTTGTACCCATGCTGACACAGTGCATATTGTATTAAAGTCAATGCTTTTCTTGTTTCTTTTTTCCTTTTTTTTTAATTTTAATTTTTAATTTTTTTACTTTTTTTTTGAGACAGTGTCTTGTTTTGTGCTTCAAGCTGGGTTTCAACTCACTGTGTAGCGCAGGCTGACATTGCACTCATGGCTTTCCTATTGCCTCAGCCTCCCAAGTGCTGGGACTACAGGTGTGCACCACTGTATCCAACAAAGCCATCGTTTTTCATACCTTTGCTCCCCACTTTACTGTTCTTGTCCTTAATTTTGTTTATGTTTGTTTTATTTAGTTAGTTATTTGTTTTTCAAGACAGTCTTGCTGTATAGTTCAGGCTGTCAGGCTGCCCTTGGACTTACTGTGTAGCCTAGACTAGCAACAGTCCTCCTGCCTCAGCCTCCCATGTACTAGAATAACAGGCATGTGCCACCACAGTCAGTTTGGGTTTTTTTCTTTTTTCTTTTTAATTTTTATTGTTTTTAATTTTATAAGAGATGGGGCCCAGGGCATAGCTCAGCAGCATGGCATCTGCCTGACAAGCATGAGGTCCTGAGTTCAATTCCTGGTTTCAACAAAAAAAAATTAGAAGCTAGAACTTACCTTTAAATGCCATGGAAAAACACAACACAGAGACAAAGAGAAATGACTTTGCTAAGGAACTCTACTTTGAGTGCCATTTCCATATATTGACTCCACGGTGAGGAGATACTTTGGAGTTGGAGATGAAAGACTTCTCTCATTTTCACTTTTCATATCCAAATAGTGGTGAAGGTTAAACTCTCTTTTTATTGATTACTTATATATATGAATTCTATTTTCACATTCTTTTCCTGTGTGTATATTGTAGCTTCTTGTAGAAGAAGCAGCTCCTAACCCTCACAGCCCACCCACCACCAGCACCTCAGCCCTCAACAGCCTGGTGATCTCCTGCGCATCTGCTGTTGGCGTGAGAGTGGCTGCTACCTGTGAAGCAGGGGCCTTGTCTCTTAAGAAAGTAATGAACTTTTATAGTACAGCCCCTTGTGAAACTGGAGCTCACACAAGCAGTAGTTGCATAGGCCCAGAAGGCCTAAAAGACAGCAGAGAAGAACAAGTTAAACAGGAATCAATGCAAGGAAAGAAAAGTTCAAGTCTTGTGGATATCAGAGAGGAAGAATCAGAAGGAGGCAGTCGGAGACTGTCTCTCCCTGGATTGTTGTCTCAAGGTAAGAAAATAACAGCTTCGATGAACTGATTCCTGGTAATCCTTGAGCCCCCCCAACATCACATGCTGTATTACAGGAAATGAGATTTCCTAAGTACTGAAGCTGACATTCAAACATGAAAATTTATTTAATGGTAGTTAACTAAAATGGTTTAGGAAGAAAGTCACATATTGATTTGCTTTAGAAATAACTGCAGAGCAAAGCTTTTTCTTGATGTCTGCTTCTGCTTATAACTTTATTAATTGTATTGTATTATGCTAGATTATAGCAGTAGCCTTCTTATTTCCTAATCGAGACCTCTGCTCAAAATTGATAAGATTACAGATATGAACAGTAGAGAAGTAAGGAATTACTGTACTTGGCCTGAAAAAAAGAGGTAATGTTTAAGCTTCAGTAAAAGAAAACATTATTTTCTTAGACTACTAGCAGTGTTGCAACAATTTAGAGTATTATGCATTACTCTAAATTGTTCTGCATTTCTGAATCATTAGTACCCCTGGCACCCAGAAGCATCGGTCCAGGGACTTGGGGGAAATGCAGAATCTCAGGCTCCTCCCCAGGCAAGTGACTGAAGCATGTATATCAAGATGCCACAGTGGTCAGAGCAGGAGCTGGGTTCTAGAAATAATCTGAAGGAGAATCTTGTGCTAACATTTCCTTATTCTTACATGTCCTTTACATTTTATCTACACTTTGAGATCTCTTTAAACCACAGATATGGAATAATGATTTTTTGTTATGTCATTAGACCATATGAAATATGTTATCCCTCCTGTGAACTTATATCCTGAGGTTAAATTTCACTTAGTAACCTAAAGTATATTCAGAAGCTTTATGTGTAGTCTTTTTCCTCTCATTAGAAATTATCTGTGATACCTCCTTGAGGGAACTTTAAATGGGGTCTTTGGGTCTTATATGCTTATGATCTTAGGCAGTGATGATCACTTTCTTTCTTTCTTTCTTTCTTTTTTTTTTTTTTTTTGTGGCACTGGGGATGGAACTCACTAATTCGCACCTGCCAGACAGGCACATAAGCCACTGAGCCAAACTCCTGCACTTATGATCACTTTCATGTGACTTACAAGTTAATGATTAAGTTAATGAGTGACTGTGTCATACGTAGTGACATTGAAGATTTTTATCAAACTTTATCCTGCTAACAAACTGGTGTACAAGATCCACACTGTTGTGTGCTATCATTTTGAATCCTACAAAAGGTGGCATTCTTTCAAAAGGTGAGAGTATCACCTAGGAGTCACCAAAAGTCAATACCCCACAAGTCCTTTGCAAAATTCTTTGAAATAGACAAGCAAAATACAAAAGCCTCCGGGAGAGTGGGGGTTGAACTCAAGGCCTTGCTTATGCTAGGCAAGTGCTTTAGCACCCAGCTCCAGCTCCTGCCTGAGAAGCTTTTTAATACTTCCCTTTCCTAAGGTTTTCTCCACCATAAAAGTTGAAAATTTTATATCTTAAAGTGAATCAAGTGAATCATTTATTACAATTCTTCATTATATATTTGAACTTGGATGTTGGCTTAGGAAGGCTTATCATTTAACTCTGCTTTTAAATGGGAAAAGTATTTGTCATCTTAGTGTAGTATTTTGTTCAGCATGTACTTTAGAATGCAAGTTTTACGGGATGTCACTAATGTTATGCAGAAAAGAACTGATTTCCTATCCAAATGTTTAGTAGTGGAGCTGGTTAAACAAACTGAAACAATGCTTTAATTGTAGGACTCAAGGCACTTTTCTGCCTGCTGGTGTGTGTGAGTCTCTGCTGGGTGGTGATGGGAGGAAGAGGGCAGTATGGAGCCTTTCCCAAGCTCATTTGACTATTCAGTCCCCCTGTTTTAGTAGAGAACCTTTAGAATACACTTCAGAATATCACGTTAGTGTATTTCTTTGAGAAGTTTTAGTTTATCAAAAGTACGTCTTCTTCAGTTCCGCGCTCCTTCACCCCATCTTGGTTTGTTTTCAGTTTCTCCCAGACTCTTAAGAAAGGCTGCACGGGTGAAAACGAGGACAGTGGTTCTGACCCCGACCTACAGTGGGGAAGCAGACGCGCTACTGCCCTCTCTGAGAACAGAGGTGTGGACCTGGGGGAGAGGGAAGGATGGGCAGCTGGGTCACGGCGATGTTCTGCCTCGGTAAGTGCAACCCGAGGGTACTAATCAGCGTTGACTGAAGCAAATAACCTGTCCCGTGTGGGTCCCTTCATGCCTACTTCCTCTTAGAGGAAATCTGTTCTCTAACTCCAGATTACTCTGTACCATTAGCTGTGATGAAAAGCTGTCACTTTAGTCTTGAGTGAAATAAAGAGTTTTTGTTTGTTTGTTTTGTTTTTTGTTTTTTGAGACAGGGTTTCACTATGCAGTTCAGGCTGACCTTGAACTCACTTTGTAGCCCAGGCTGGACTCGAACTCACAGTGATCCTGTCTCAACTACCTGAGTGCTGGGATTACAGGCGTGTGCCACCACACCCAGCGCAATAAAGGATTTAAGTATCCATGATGTACTTTTCCATGTCTTCTTTCAGATACACTCATTTTGAAACACAGAAAGTACTGTTGAGAATAAGAGGATATTTCACTGGAACATTTAAATGATTTCTTTTTTAAATATAGGACTACCAGCATACTAGGCAGGTGCTGTGCCACAGAGCCATACTGCCAGCCCTGAATGGTTAACATTTTTAAGTTATACAGAAGTGCCAACAGGATTTTTACCCAAATGACATTCCTCTGCCACTGTCAAAATAACTATACCAGAAATATTAAACTGCATCAATATATGTATCAGGGGAAAACTGCCATTTCGATTAATAGAAACTCATTAACAAAGGAGGTATATGTGAAGCTTCAAGGCATGTAAATGGAATTATCATCTAAAGCAGTAGGTGAATATAAATGTCTTATTAAAACGGTGAAAGCAACTATGAAAAATTTTAAATTACCTCTCTATTATTATATTTCACTGTGTCCTCAGTGTATACTGTGTAGTAATGAATTTAGTTTTATGTTTCTTAATAAATTCTAAACTATGGGGCTAATTAGTGATTGATATACAAAAATTGAATTAAAATCTTTTAAGAAAGTAGACAGAAATTAAATTTAAATCTCCAAAAAATGTGGTACCTCAGTTCATGAATTTAATTCATTCTACAATTTGGAAAAAGATGACCACATTTATGTTTGTGTGGGAAAAATAACTATGGTTGTATGTTTGTCACCTGATGTAGAGTTTACAATGAAAACAAATTTTGCCTAACACTTCTGTTTGTGAACTGAATTGTTTGCAAACAAAAGTGTTCGTGAACGAAAGAACCCCTGTATAATATTTAGGAGCAGTTTTAACATGTAACTGTTTTATTTTAGTGTTTTATTTCTTTTTACTTGAAAACACTCTCTGTAGTTGGAGAAAAAACATGATTTCTGCTGAGAATTCTTTGTGTCTATGTATGGTTTTCTTTAAGTCTTCCAAATCCATTTTATTTTTCTTCCATCTTTAAGGCTTCAGCCATTGTGTGTCAAGTGTCTGGATGGTAAAGAAATAATCCATTTGGAAGCAGGTGGTTACCATTCTATGGCACTTACTGCAAAATCCCAGGTAAGAGTCAAGCTGTGATTTCATGAAGGTGGTATAGTAATAAGATTGGACTATGAGCCTGTAATCTCAGCACTTGGGAGGCTGAGGCAGGAGGATCATTGCAAGTTCAAGACCAGCCTGGGTTACAAGGTGAGCCCAAGGCCAGCTGGAACAGCATAGTGCGACCCTGTCTCAAAAAGACACACACACACACACACACACACACACACACACACACACACAAAACGATTGGACTATCATTTGTTGAGTATCTGCTATGTCAGGTAACATGGTGTGTCTCATTTGAGGTTTTGAATGTTTTATGTGGTGTTCCTTTCATTTGGTAGACAAGGAAGGTAGACTAAGAGGAAAATGTAACTTAGTCTAAAGTTACATGCCTGATAGTAAAACTTGAATTCAACATTGATCTGCCTAGCAGCTTTCTGTTTGTTTTCTCATCTAAAAATGGAACCCAAAATTTTCAGGGTACTGATGAATTTTTTTTATTCTTTGATGAAGGAAATCTGTAGTAAGACATTGAAAAAATAAAAGGCATTTTTTTTTTTTGAAATTGTGAGATCTGAAAGTAACTCTTTGGAATTACTTAAAACCATTCCCATGATCCTTTCTAAAAAATGATTTTTTTTTTCCTGCAACAGGGTCTCACTATGTTGTCCAGGCTAATCTCAAACTCAAGACACTCTAATCCTCCTGCCTCAGCCTCCCAAGTGCTAGGATTCCAGGCATGCACCACCACACACAGCTTTTTTTCTTTTCTTTTCTTTTTTTTTTTTTTTTTTGGTGCCGGGGGTCAAACTCATGACCTTGCACTTACCAGGCAAGTGCTTGAGTCACTGAGCTAAATACCTGGCCCTTTTATTCTTAAATATATTCAAATAATGTTTCTTCACCAATTCCTTTACCTTTTAAAGAGGCAAATAAAGGATTTTAAGCCCTTTAAATAATTGACTTTATTTTACATACTAGACTAACCAAAAATCATAATAGCCTGCATAATTATTCATTTTAGGAAAGGAAAAGAATTTATTGTTATTAACATCATAAATTATCCAATTAACTTAAAAATGAGACATCAGGAAGGTGGTCAGCTACAAAATGTACAAAAATTACTGGCTTTTATGAATACACTCAATAAAACAAAAGACATACTTGGAAAAGGGAAAAGAAGCTGTTTGTAATCAAAATATTAAGGAAATAGGAATAATCTAGATTGGAAATATATAGAGCCCACGTGACAAAAACTCAAGAATATTTCTAAAAGATCATAAAATAAAGCAAGAGTAAGGGAAAGATTATACTTTTGAATGGAAAATGTCAGTGTTGGAAAAATGTCATTTCTCCTTAAATCATTAAATCAGTGTAAATTTAATATAGTCTTCAAAAGAGTCCAATATAATATTTTTGTAACTTGATAAAACGGTCCATAAATTGTGGGAGGCTAGGCATTGGTACGCAGGATAAATTCTGGAAAAGAACAAGGGACAAGAGTGTGATTTACCCTTATGAAGTATACTCCGGGGCTGGGGGCTCAGTGGTGGAGCATATGCTCAGTGTCCCGGAGGCCCTGATGCCAATCCCAGCACCTTCCCCCAGAATATATGGAGAATAAAATTGCAGACAGTCAGATGGAACTGCAATATGCCTATAGACCACAGTATATATGTATGAGTATTTCAGATATGAACAAAGTAGACTTGTCTTACCAGTTTGAGAAATAAGACTTGAGTATTCATAAATGCAGAGGAAACTTAAGAAAACTTTGTATATTCTTCTACATACATTACATAGTTAAAAAATATAATCTTACATATTTAAGTACAAATTTTACTTTTTTTAAGTAATCTTAGGAATAGTAAAAGACAGGACATCAAAAATAGAAATTAAAATGAGTGTGGAGGTGCACACCTGTAATCCCAGCACTTGGGAGACTGAGGCAGGAGGATTGCCGTGCATTCGAGGCCAACCTGGGCTAGTCAGTTAAAGACCATCTGAATTGCATAGCAAGACCCTGTCTCAAAAAAAAAAAAAAGAAAAAAAGAAATTAGAAAGTAAAGACATGTTTGCTGTATAATAATTCAGCAGTGCTAAACAATAAAAAGCCTCACAAAAGAAAACTGTAACAAACTAGGAAAAGATATTTGCAACCTACATTTTAAATTGTCAAAGAATATTTATATTCCATTCATAAAAGAAAAAAAGACCTGTAACAAGGAAAAAGATCAGTTTTTGTTTTTGTTTTGTTTTTGAGACAGGATCTTGCTATGTAGTCTAGGCTGCCTTGAACTCACTGTAGCTAAAGCTTCTTCAAACTCTGGTGATCCTCCTGCCTCAGCCTCCCAAGAGCTGGGATTATAGGTGTGCACCACCAGCCTACCTCATGAATTAATTTTACAAGCACAATAAACAAGAATTGTTTTCATTTAACACAATAATTATTATCTCATTTTGCTTTGCCTTAGAAGCACTTGTAGTGGTACCTAAGTACTTGTGTTTCTCCTACAGTGACTCTAAACTTATATATGAATGACTTTCTAGTCATTCCAGTTTCCTCACCTACAGGGAGAGAAATCAGTGTTAGAGCCTACCCCAGGGTATGGAGTTCAGGGGCATGCTATGATAGAGCTACATTCCCAGGTATCTCTCCCCCAACTTTTTAAAACATAGTTTTCTTATTTTGAGAAAGAGTCTTGCTAATTTGCCAGGTGGGAACTTGAATTCCTGATCCTCTTGCCTCAGCTTCCTCAGAGCTGGCATAACAAAAGTATGCCACTGTGCCTGGCCTTATTTATTTATAACAGTTGTCTTTACTTTTTCAATACTTTCTTTCTGTACCTTTTAAAACTCCATATATCTGTTTTATCATTGCTCTCATGGCTCCACCACTTAAAAATTTGTGAACTTAGGTAATTTAACCTCTGTGGGCTAGTTTCTTTATATTAAAAATTTGTAGGAATTAAATACCGATACACAGAAAGCGAGAAGAACAGTGTCTGCAGCTAGGAAGTACCTGACAATATTTATTTTTGTTGTTAACCCCTGGATTCTGTCTTCTATCTCTGTGTACTCTGTCTGCCCCTTGTCTTTGATCTTGTTTAAAAATGAATTTTAATATCTTATTTTAAAGAATGAAAGGCTAATATGTGTGATTATTGGAATTATTTTAAAGATTCAGAGTTTACATGCAAGATAAGATTCACAATTCTTACCTCCCTTCCTGTGGTTTTCCAATAGGTTTACTCATGGGGTAGCAATGCCTTTGGTCAACTTGGGCATTCTGATTTTCCAACAACTGTTCCTCGTCTTGCAAAGGTACTTTTGTGAACTTGATAGCAAGTTTTTGTTTCAGAATTCTAAGCTATAACACTTTGTGTTTCTCATTTCCTTTTTTTAAAAATTAGGAATTATTTATTTGTAGTCTAAATTTGTTTTGATACTCTTTAAAAATTTTCGAAGCATGAATGCACTTCTTTTTAAGCTAAATGTCGTTTTGAAAGAAGTATTAGGGTTTTTTTCTTGATTATATTTGTTCATTTAATGTGTTAGAATTCTCTTGCAAAATAGTTTTCTTCTTAAATAAATGTTTCTCAAGCTGTGATGTTTTCTGAGCTTTACATGCCAAACAATGTGCACTCTTAAAGTTTTCATAGCATTGTGATGTGCAGTGTGTTCATGTGTGGCACTAAGGCACCTTTTGTAGCCATTTCATTTTGTACAGTGAAACTGAAAGTCTGGGCAACTTTTTCACTGTTGTGTGAACTGGCTTTGGTTTAACTGATACTATTGAGAAAGTGATAATTTCTGGTCTTTACATAATTATGTGTAATTCTGCAACAGCGTTCTCAACTTTTCTTTTCTGCTCTAGCACCCAAAGGAATGCCAAATTCTCGTCAGTAGTATCTGTTCCTTTTAGGGAGCGTGATTTTCTGGGTGGAGGCGGCTGCTGGGCCAGTGAGCACGGCTGCGTGGTGGCCTGGTACTGAAGCCTGGCACTGCCGTTACCCCGCTGCTGAGAGTAACAGACGCAGGAGCACAGTGACCTTGACTTTAGGAGCATGATTCAGATGTAGACTGCCACTAGCAAGTGACCTGATACTGCATGTATCCAGTGTGCACTATTTAAATCCATCACTGTCTAAAACTCTTACATGCTTTTCCTTTCAGTGAGCTTAATTTGATGGGGAAAAAAAAAAGACTTTAAACATAACATTAGAGAACAGTTATTCCTTCTAGTTTCAATTTTAAATATTTTCAGTATATAACATTGCAGTAGTAAACCATCCATTTGTTATTTTTATTACAAAGATACAGCAAATCATTGTAACTCGATTTTTGTTTACTGTATGTGAATAAAGTAGAAAGAGAACTCACTTAAACTAAGAAAAGTTCTGTGATATGTCATTGGAGACCCTGGAAATCAAACATTTATTTAAGATTTTATAGTCAGAGAAGAGGGGATAGAATTTGTTATGAGAGCCAGGCGTGGTGGCATACGCCTGTAATCCCAGCACTTGGGAGGCTGAGGCAGAAGGATTATTGTGAGTTCAAGACCAGCCTGGGTTGCAAAGTGAACCCAAGGCCAGCCTGAACTGCATAGTGAGACATTGTCTCAAAAAATAGGGTCGGGGATTTAGCTCAGTGGCATAAGCACCTGCCTGGCAGGCGCAAGGTTGTGAGTTTGATCCCCGGTACCAAAAAAAAAAAAAGAATTTGTTATTAGACTTTAGTTTTGTAACTCTTCAACGGTAAACAGAAACATTACAGCATGAGAACTGTGATTCTTTGGGGAGGAGTGGAAGGATAATATTGATTTTTTTTTTTCAAACTCATTCTGAGTGAGCAGTGAAATTTGAATTCATTTTGACTAGAGATTACAAAATGACTTAAAAATTGTAATTCTTCCTTGCAAAATAAACTGGAAATCAGTTGGATGGCTTGACTTTGAGAAGACAGTGTTGTACTAGAAGAAGCAAGCTATATGTTGTAGACACGGATGCACACGCACCTGCACTCTGCAAGCACCCTGGACCCCACCTAGACAGAGTCTGATCCCAGATAGAGATCGAGGCTGAGGCTGGGACTGGAGGTCAGAGAAGGTAGTTTTGTAGCAATACACTTTCTTCAAATGAAATCTTCTAAGGACTCCTGTACATAGAACAGATAAGTGTTGAACTACCTTAGTTGCAGGATTCAGAGTAGGTAAGAGCCCTAGTACCTGCTTTTCCATAGTTGCTTCTGAATCACTATGTGGAGGTCTAAGGTTTCAAAATCATGGTTTGAAAGCAAGCCTTTTCATATGTCAGAATCATGTGGAGGGCTTGTTAAAAAAAAAAATGAGTACTAAATTCCACCCTTGTTAATCTGGGGCCAGAAAGTGCTTTTTCTAAGATGTTTTCAGGCTGTTTCTACTGCTACTGCAAAGACTGCTCTTTGAGAACTGCTGGTCTGGGTCCATGCAGATGGCTTTCTTCCCAGGAGCTAGCACAGTCCCCCAGCAAGGTGCTGAAGTTCAGCAGGAAACTGAAATTTATCACCTAAGGGTTTAGTTGGTAAGAATAGAATTTAATCTTAGTAGAGTTTTTTTCTTTTTACCTTGATTTTTTTTTTTTTTCACACTGCCAAATGTGAATGAACAAAGGTGTGTCCTGTCAGTTTTAGCGTAGGTCCTAGGCATTTCTGGCCTCAGAATTGTAATACAGGCTATTCATAGGGACTTCCAAAAATAACACTGAGAAAGTTACAGCTATGTCTTCTCCTTTTTTAAATTCCAGTTTTGTCAGATTCTTATAAAAAAATCCAGCTCTAAATTTAAAAGCTGAATATGAGATTTCTTCTTGGTTGGTTGGGCACATGCCTGAGTATTGCCTTTGAGATAGGACTGACTTTGCACCATGCTTGGGTAACCTGACTTTGATTTCCTGTGAATCTCAAGTTCTCTCTGACTCCCTTTGCCTTGGACTGACAGTGTCTTTCTGTTGTTGCAGGTAAGCAGTGAACATGGAGTCTGGAGTGTAGCTGCAGGCCAAGATTATTCCCTGTTCTTGGTGGATACAGAAGACTTCCAACCTGCATTGTATTACAGTGGCCGACAGGACCCTGCAGAAGGTGACAGCCTTCCAGAGAGTCCCAGAGGTGCCGAGACTCCAGTGCTTCTCTCCTGTAGTAAGGTGAACAGGATTGGCTCTTAGGCCCATGTGCTATAACACATGAGAAGTTTTTTGACTTTGTTATTATGTGTGTATGTACCTATTTCATTTTCATGCCTATTATTAAGTATTTTTATTTAAAATTGCAAAGTCTTTCCCATTCCTTCCTTCCCTCCTTTCTTGCCCTATTCTCTTTGTAATACTTGTTACCATGTAATACACTATATAATCTATTTTGTCTGTTGTCCGTCTTCCTTACTATAATGTTAGATTCATGGTAGTAAGGATCATTGCTGTATCCTTGTAATACATTCATTCTTTGTAAGTCTTTATTGAATTAACACCCATGTAGGGATGCTGGGAAGTACATTTCACTGTGACGTTTCCTAACTGTGTTTCATGGACTCCTCAGAGATCAATTAGAGAAAGAATAGGTGAATTTCTGTGGGAAGTAAAAAATACAGGGTCCTGAGATGGGCTCCTGGCTGACAAGGACCTGACACCCTGGCAGCGTGGTTTCCCACCTATCCCTTGCTTTCTTAGCTTTCCATTTTATTTCTGTTTATCCCTTCTTTTTCTTTTGAAAATCTGGATTTCTCTCTGCTTTTCTATTTCCTATCTCTGTTTCATAAATTTAAACCATTGCTTTTTTCTGAATAACTCATCTCCTCAAAGTGACATGCCACAGGGAGATTAACCCTTAATATTTGTACATTCCAGATTTCTTCTTTTTATTGAAAAATAAAGTAATTCATTGTTTTTTCATCCTTATTTTTCTGGCTAGTAAGCCGTGAGTATATTGGGATAAGATAGTTATTGCCAATGGCAACACCGGCCAAGATTTGGCCCTTGTCCTACATGTAGCCTGTTTTTTTAGGCATGGTGATTGGCTCTTGTACTTGTTGGCATGGCTCCACATTTCCCACAGTTTACATAAAGATTCCACAGTTTACCTAAAGAATGTACTGGGCTGATGAAAAGGATAAGGCTGTAGTGTGGAGGCCTTGGTTATCATGGGGTGCTAATAGTGTCTGTCTGGTTTAATTAGGATATTTGAATGAATAATTTTATTCAGTGATATTATAGGAAAATGACAAGAAGTCCTTTTATTTATTTTTTTCTTTCTTTCTTTCTTTCTTTTTGAGATATGGTCTCACTTTATAGTTTAGGCTGGCCTTGCACTCACTGCATACTCCTATCTGGCCTTGAACTCAAGGCAATCCTCCTGCCTCAGCCTCCCTAGTGCTAGAATTACAGGCATGCACCACGATGCCCAGCAAGAAGTCCCTTTTAAGGAAAATCCATTCTTCTATGAAACATTTTTCATTTTAATTGATACATGCTAATTATATATGATCATAGAGTACAATGTGACATTTCAACAAAGATGTGCCATGTGTAATGATCAGATGGGGTAACTAGCCTATCTTTGTGTCAGAAACTTATTCCTTCTTTGCGTTGAGGACAAAGCCCTCTATACCAGCTATTTTGAGAAAGTTAATTAACTGCTATCAGCCAAGCTATTGAGTCAGTGAGGGCGAACCTTTCAGAGACCTGAATGCCCACACTGCAATCCCAAACCCACTCACTTCCATAAAGTGCCTACCCTGCAATTAAACCTGAACCCTGGGCTTTTGGATTAGAGAAAACCACATGGCGACCTGGCTTGTGTGCTGACTGAGAGGCTCGCGTACCACAGGTTCACCGCCACCATGTCTGCAGCCTTTCTGTGCCCATTGATCAGGTCTTTAATTCTCTCCTTCCCTAGGGCCTTCCTGGGCTCAGCCACTGTTCTGTTTACTTTCTACATATAAATGAAAACATGTTTTATTTATCTTTCTGTATTAACATAAAGTCTTCCAGTTCTACCCATGTTGCTACAAATGACAAAAATCTCATGTTTTTACAACTGACTGGTATTCCTGTGTGTATGTGTGTGATATTTTCTTTATTCACTCATGTATCAGTAGACACCTAGGTTGGTGCCTTATACTGGTTACTGTGAATAGAGCTAAAATAAACCTATGAATACAAGTGTCTGTCTAAATACAGATTTCATTCTCTTTTGAAGTATACCTAGTGGTGCAATTTTTGGTAGTTTTTTTTGGTTTTGACTCAGGGTCTTGCTATGTTGTCCAGGCTGGTCTTAAACTTGTGGACAAATGGTCTTCCTCCCCTAGCCTCCTGTGTAGTTGAGACTACAGTCTTGTACCACCTTGTCCAGCTTCATGTGGTGGTTCTGTTTCTAGCTTTTGAGGAAATTCCATAGCGTTTCTGCAGTAGCTGTAATAAGTTACATCCCAACCATTAGTGTGTTAGGGTTTCTTTCCCCATCTTTGCCTGCATTCATTTTTTTGTCTTTTTTGATAATGGCCATTCTGAATTGGGTGAGATATCTGATTATGGTTTTAATTTGAGCATTTTTTCATAGACTGTTGGTCATTTTTATATGTTCTTCAGAGAAGTATCAGTTCTGGTCATTTGCCCATGGTTTAAGTGAAATGTTTGGGTTTTGCTATCAAGTGTTTTGTTTGTTTGGTTGGTTGGTTCCTTATATATTTTGGATATAAATCCTTTTGTTGGATGAATAGTTGGCAGGTATTTTCTCCCATTCTGTAGATTATCTCTTCACTCTGTTATTTCCTTTCCTGTACAGAAACTTCTTAGTTTGATATAGATCCTTTTGCCAATTTTTTCTCTTTATCTTGTTCTCTTCTCTTTTCTCAAGTTGCCCAAAGTAGCCTTAAACCTCAGATTTTCAATCCTCTCTCAGCCTTCTACGTAGCTCTGATTAAGAGAATGTGCTACCATACCTAACTTCCCAAAGTTTTTGTGAAGAAAATTCTTTTATATTGTGCTTTTAAAGGGAAGATAACTTCTAGACCCTTGATATTTTTATATATACAGTAGGGCTTCTCTGTTTTCATGACTATTATTTCATGTAAAAGGGAATCTGTGGCCATGTAACCCTCTCATTTGGATCTTTATATATCTAGGGTATCTGTGGTTCCAGCATTTGTTTTCGCATTTTGTTGTTTTGGGGCTTTTTTTTTTTGTTTTTTTGAGTCAGGGTCTCACTATGTAACCTAGGCTGGCCTTGAACTCATAGTGATCCAAGTGCTGGGATTACAGGTGTGCACCACTGTGCCTGGCTCTGGTTCCAGCATTTGTGATGTGAAATAAAAGATATCTTGGAGATAATTTAAGTTGAAGTATATAGTTATATATAGATCCAGGTATATGTATTAACAATAGTAGACTGGTACCAGTTCTAAAACAAATATAAAAGGTCCTGTTCTGCAATATTTGCAGTTTTCACTATGGCTTATTTCAAGCTACCAGTCAGTGGTTTAATAATCTGCTTACAAAATTCCTGAATATTTAAACCTTTGGCTCTTGCCAGCTGATGTGAGCCAGCTTCAATGTACCAAATGGCTGCTTGTAAATTGTATATTCTTTAATCTTCTTTTCTTCTTTTCAGCTTGGATATGTAAGTAGAGTAACAGCAGGAAAAGACAGCTATCTGACCTTAGCGGACAAGAACATTATGGGATATATCGCCAGTCTCCATGAATTGGCCACTACTGAGCGACGGTTCTATTCAAAACTAAGTGATACAAAATCTCAGATACTCAGGCCTCTTCTCAGTCTAGGTAAGTTGAACCCTTACCCTGGACCCCACCCCACATCATCAGGACTCTGGTTTTATCTGTTCTTCCTATATCATAAATGAAATTTTCTTTTCTTTTCTTTTTTCTTTTTATTTTTTAAAGAGATAGGATCTTCGTATGTTGCCCAGACTTGCCTCAAATTCTTGATCTCAAGTGACCTCTCCTGCCTTAGCCCACTACATGTGGCCTTAAGAAACCTTTTGAATTATGGTTTATTCCTTTCCATTCTCTTGTTTGGACACAGATAGTCACAAACTACTTTCAGTTTGTCATTAGCCTTCTCCTCGACTCTCAGTTCCTTCTACTTGCTCAAGTAGAAACTGGAATATTGGACTGTTCATGTCAGAGAAAAAGAAGCAGCTTTGGGAAAGTTGATCCTAAAATCTAGAATTCCAAGCAGCATTTCTAGCCCCACTAGCTCTAAGATATCTTCCATTATACTCTGAATCTTTCATTTTATTTGTTGTAGTTCTTAGAATTATACCAAATAGAGATTCATTTGCATTTATAAATAATCTCTTAAAATTATCACCAAGAGGGTGTTAAGGGATTGTTGAAAACAGCTTTTCCTTATCTCAGAGTTTTTCTAGGTTTGGCCCACATTAGGAGAATGAAAATGGAAGTTTTCTTTGTCTTCCTCTTTCTGTTACTACGTTAGCACCTTTTGAGGATGCAGAATTTAGGCTAATACTGTAGTATAGCATTTTCCGTGGTTAAGTTGACACTGACTTCTCTGGTTCAGCCCTAACTGGTAGTTTTTATGAATACTAGTCCTAGTACAGTTGGGGACTAGCTGCATGTTTGTTTGTTTGTTTGGTGAGAAAGGGTCTTACTATGTAGTCCAGGCTGACCTTGAACTCTAGCTAGGTAGTCCAGACTGGCCACAAATTCAATGCAGTCCTCCTTCCTCAGGCTCCCAAGTGCACCACCATGCCTGGCTTGTTGGCTTTTATGTATTTATGTATTTGATTGTTTTTGACACAGCATCTCACTCTGTAGATCAGATTGGCCTTGAACTCACTTTGTAGTATAGGCTGCCTTAAACTCATGGTGATCCTCCTGCATCAGCCTCCTGAGTACTGGCCTTACAGGTATGTGCCACCACACTGCTTTTATTTTCAATACATTTTGCTTTCTTAAGTGTTGCAAAGTCCCTGTTCTGTAAATTCTCCTCCTCTGAGTGGCCCAGCCTTTAGGACTTGGACAAGGAAATAAGCAACCCAAACTGGAAGCTTCCAAGATTTCTCTGGAAGGAAAGAGATGTCTGCTTGTCCCTCACGTGGATCTCTGTTGGTTTTACTGCTCCACTTGTGAGCCTTAGTTCTTGGGAAGAAATCCTAGAAATGAGGAACTTTGAACTGGGAAAAGGCAAATGATCTGATGATGTCTCCTCTAAACTTCAGAACAATCGAAGCCACCTGATATTTGGATTGTACCTGTACACGGAAGAGCTGGGCTTGTCCAAGGGCTATGTAAAACAAGTCAATACAAATGTTGCAAACGTTAGCCAAGATACAGCTACAGAAATGGGTTTAATTCCTGCCTGTCACTTTCTAGTGATTTACTTCCTTTGCCTTGGCTTCAGATTATTTTCAAAATTTGAGGATTGGGCCAGGCGTGGTGGCGCACACCTTTAATCCCAGTACTCAGGAGGCTGAGATAGGTGGAGTGTTGCGAGTTTGAGGCTGACTTGGGCTACAACGTGAGCAAGGCCAGCCTGAACTACATAGTGCGACTCTGCCTCGAAAAAAATTGGGCCAGGAGTTTGGCTCAGTGGTTTAAGTGCCTGCTTGGCAGGTGCGAGATTGTGAGTTCGTTCCCCAGTACCAATAAAAAAAAAAAATCTGAGGATTGTTGGGTTAACACTGTGCTTTAGAATTTGGCTTATCTTTAAAAATCACCTATAAAGCTTTTATCATTTAAATATCTACCCTGGGATCTTAATACTAGACTTACTATGTCAAAACTGTATGGTTCTTGTGAATACAATTTTAACAAGTTTCATGAGGGACTGGACTTGAGTCTCTGAAACTGACTTCTGTAACATTTTCTGAAATTATTTGGCTTCTATACATGAGAGAACATCTCAACATGTTAAGTACCCTTAGAAAAGGGGATTCAAAATCTTCATCATGCAATCATGAGAAATTTAGTCTTTATGTTGTTTCTGTCTTCATTGTCATCTTGTTGCAGAAAATTTGGGCACTGTGACTACAGTCCAGCTGTTGCAGGAGGTGGCGAGCCGGTTCAGCAAGCTGTGTTACCTGACTGGGCAGCACGGAGCCTCCTTGAGCAGCTTCCTTCAGGGGATAAAGGAAGCCAGGAATTTGGTCATCCTAAAGCATGCGAGTCTCTTCTTGGATAGTTACACAGAGCAAGTATCTAGTCCCATTCATGTTGAGTCTCTCTAGGGTTATTCTGCCAAGTAGAGCAGCTCCTTAATCAGAAGAGACTAAATTTAGGACAGTGATATAATAAAATAGAAACTGAAAAGCAGTATTTTAATCTTTAGCCAACTATAGTTCTGTATTGCTAAAATTCAATTTTAAGAGAAAAAAGGTTTAAAAGTAATGAATTCTTATCTTCTATATTATAATCTTGTAATGAAGTGATAGTGCTTTGTTGTTTTTGCTTTTGTTTGTGGTACAGTAGATTGAACCTTGGAGTTTTACACTGAACTGTATCTCCAGACCTTTTATTATTTTTAAGTTTGAGGTGAGATCTCACTAAGTCACTGAGTTGCCCAGGTTGGGGTCAGACTCCTTCCTCAAGCCTCTCAGAGCCAGCACTGCAGGCTCACAGTGGAATTTACTATATATGTTATAATAAGTCTGTTTATTTGGTATATTTACATGAATCACACTAAAATTTGAGGAAATAAGTAAATACATAAAGTATTTGAAGACCAAATGGGCTGGGGATTTAGCTCAGTGGCATAAGCACCTGCCTGGCAAGGCGAGGGCTTCAGTTCGACTGCTGGTACCAAAAAAAAAAAAAAAAAAAAAAAAAAAAAAAAAAAAAAAAAAAAAAAAAAAAAAAAAGGACCAACTGTAAGTATGGAATTGATCCAGTGTCTGCTTTTTACTGTTGCGTGAATGAAGGATTTAAAAGGCCTAACTACATTTAACAAAAAAATATTTTCTTAATAAAACCTAGAATAGTTATCCAAGGTTCTTTTTATGTTTTTTAAGTAAAATATGAAAGTATATTTGGAAATGTAGCTTAAAATACTTCATTTTTCTTGACTTGTGTTTTGATATTATGATCTAAAGCCTAATTTAATTGTTTTTGGGTTTTGGGGGTTATTTATTTATTTTTGTCTTTTTGAGACAGGGTCTTGCTGTGCAGTTCAGGCTGGCCTTGAGCTCACTTTGTAGCCCACACTGGTCTCAAACTCATAACAGTCCTCCTGCTTCAGCCTCCGGAGTGCTGGGATTACAGCTTGCGCCATCACACTGTTTTTTTAATTTTTTTGAGATAGGTTCTCACTCTGTAGCCCAGGCTTGCCTCAAACTCATGATGATCCTTCTGCCTTAGTTTCCTGAGTGCTGAGAATGCAGGTATGCACCACCAGACCCAGCTCTAATTGTTATTTTTAATATAGAGTAGATTATGCTGTTGGTCTGAAATACGTATCAGTTTGATTATTCATTCAGTAAAACCTCGTGGGTCACCATGTGCTCACTAAGCACCCACTAAGGGCCAGGCCCCTCCCATAGCTCCAAGAGTCAGGGTAGGCACACATGCACTGTGAAAAGTTATTTGTAACATAAGTAACGTGTGTTTGTTTTTGAAAACTGTGCAAAGAAAGATAATCAAAAGAATACTTAAAGTCACTCTTAAACCCCACCACTAGACAGGGAGAGAACCAGGGACCTCACCAGGAGGTGATCCCCATCTGGAAACCAGTGCCATGCATGGGCTGCTGCCAGACTGGGGACAGCCACACCCAAGCCTCTCTCCTTGAGTCTGCACCATTCGCAAATTGTGGGGTGTGGGGGGAGATCCAGGCCTCACCAGGAAGCAATCCTGGCCAGGAAACCCTATCATTTTCATTGTTTTGTTGGGTTGGGTTTTATTCTCTTTTGTTTTGTTTGATTATGTTAAATCTGATGACGTGAGCAGCTATTTGAAAGATAACAAGACATATTATGATAGCCATTTTGAATTTACTAGTGGCTTGTTTTGAAGCCCTTTATTGCATTCACTTTTGGTTTTATTGTTTCTATTCTATTCTGTTCTGTTCAATTTTACTATGTCTGAAAGTATCTGCAGCTACTTTGAAGACAACAAAAGGCATTATAGTAACTATTATTGGTTTTGTAAGGTTTTGAAGTCCTGTATCTCTTACACTGATTTATTTTTTATTGGTTGTGTTTTGTTTTATTTTCCTTGGTTTTATCCTCTTTAAAATAAAAGGCAAAACAAAACAAAACAAAACAAACCCCACCACTAGAAATAACACCCGTGGGTCTTCTGAGTGTCCCATGCAGACTGTGCATGTGTGGCTGGATGTGTGAAGAAATCTCAGCTGCGAGCAGATTGAGTGTATTTGAAGAAACACCTTGGTTGGAATTTTTAAGCTCATTATCTTCCAGATATGAAACATAATAACATGATTTGATATTAAGTTACTTTTTAAAACTAGCTTCTGTTTTTGAAGATTTCAGTCTTCACTAATATAATTTTCCTTCTTTTGACTTACATTACCTAAAAAAATGCCTGTTTCACTCAGAAGAGAAAATGCCTTTTTTTCTCTCATACTTTGGTCCCTGTGCTTGAACATAGGTTTGTGGTGATAGCTAGAACTACTTTTTTTTTTTTTTTTTTGTGGCACCGGGGATTGAACTCACAACCTCCCGCCTGCCAGGGCAGACACTTAAGGCACTGAGCCAAACTCCCAGCCCTGATTTTTTGAGGCAGGGTCGCACTATGTAGCTCAGGCTGACCTTGTGCTCGCGTTGTAGCCCAAGCCAGCCTCGAACTCACAACGCTCCACCTACCTCAGCCTCCCGAGTGTTGGGATTACAGGCGTGCGCCACCACGCCCGGCTGCTAGAACTACTTTTTAACATATTTTATTCTTATAGATAGAACAAGTAAAACTAGATTTATACTATAAATTTTTAAAAGTCATTTGTAGAGTGGTAAAGTACATATCACCTAAAATTCACCATTGTAACTATTTTTCCAAGTCCACGTCCCCTTGGGGTATTTAAGTAAAAATTTCCCTTTTCTTGAAAAATCTGTTTATTCCATGTACTGACCCAAGAGTGTGAAGGAAGTGTAGTGGCTCAAATCAGCTTATGTGCAGTTGTTCCCTAGCAGTTTCTCAATATTTAACATTTTCTAATAGTTTCTCATTCAAACTCTTTTCACATATTTTCTCATTCATTTTTTTTTGTTTGTTTTAAAGAGGATAAAACAGAATAAAACCAATCAAAACAAACCATTGTAAGAGATACAGGACTTCAAAACATGAAATCAACAATAGTTATCATAATGCCTTTTGATGTCTTCAAAATAGCTGCAAATAACTTCAAATATAATAAAAATCAAGCAGAACAGAATAGAATATAAACAATAAAAACAAAATAATGAATGCAATAAAGGACTTCAAATCAAGCCAATAGTAAATCCAAATTTGCTACCATAATAGATCTTGCTATCTTTGAAATAGCTGCTCCTGCCATCAGATTTTGACATAATCAAACAAAGCAAAAGAGAATGAAACCCAACCCGACAAAACAATGGAAATGATATAGGACCTCAAAACAAGATCATAGGGAATCAACAATGGCTACGACCCTCAGGAAAAGACCCCTCCCAGATGACACACTGCTTAGCAATATTCTCTGAACCTATGATCAGACCACTGGCCCTGTACCTGCAATGTTAGTGAAACACCAAAGCACCACAGGCACCCAGTTGCGTTTCACCTTGATAGCTATCATCACAGCCTGTGTTTCTCTAGATAAGCTGGTCACTTATGGTGGCAGAGGGTGAGGGGGGAGATTGGTACTTCTTGTTTGCCACCCTGTGTGTTGGAAGGGGCTGAAGTCTGACTGTTCCAGTCCAGCGGCAGCCCACGCATGGCACTGGTTCCCAGACTGGGCTTGCTTGCTAATATGGCCTTGTTCTCTCTACCCCCGGTCCGTGAATGACCCTCATTAATTTTCTGAAGACTTAATTGGGAAACCTGAACTAAAGATTAAATTTTCATTAAAAGTCCAGTCATGTTAATGATTCTTTTTCCCTCAGGATTGTTAAGTTAGTATTGTCTGCGAAGTAAATTCTAGTCTGCACAGCTTCAGGTACTGTTGAGAGTTCCTTTTGTATTAGAATCTTTATTAAACTGGCAGTTATCCTCACAGAATTATTATTTTTGTTGCACAACCTGATCTTGTCTTTCAGTTTGTAAGTACCGGTATCACAAAAGTTCTGAAATGCATTGGTGACATTTTAGGTAGTATCTATTCCAGATATTTGTTTAAAAGCTCAAGAAATAATACATGTTTCAGCACTAACATAATAATTTATGTTTCATGTACTAACTTGTATGTGTTTTTGTTTTTGCTCAAGGTATTGCACATCAATTACAAATTTCCTGGTTATGGGAGGATTCCAGCTTCTTGCCAAGCCTGCCATGTAAGCACATACATACCTTCCATCTATCCCCTAGCAGCTAAAGATCATGTTTTATAATGTTGTGTGTCTTTGAGTACCCAGGGAAAGTTATGCTATTTGACCCAAAGAATCAAAATTATACTGATTAACTAATTCTTAAAGAGGAAAGGTGGTATCAGTCCTTGATTATCATTAGAAATATTATTTTTTTAAGTACTGGGGATTGAACCTGGGACCTCATACATGCTATGCAAGAGCTCTACTGCTAAGCTACATCTTCATCCCTTTTTAAAGTTTGTTTGTTTATTTGTTTAAAACCAGGGTCTCACTGTGTCTTTCAGGCTGGCCTCTCACTTTGTAGCCCAGGTTGGTCTCAAACTCGCAACAATCCTCCCACCTCAGTCTCCCGAGTGCCATAGGGTTTTGATAGATATTTTCTATAGGGTTTAAAAATTTCAGTTCTTAAAAACATCATATCACAGCAATATATGTGCACCCACATTTATAGCAGCAGAATTTGTAAGAGCCAGATCTTGGAAACAGCCCAAGTGCCCATTGACTGAGGAATGGATAAAAAAGATGTGGTATTTTTATATAGTGGCATACTACTCAACCATAAATAAAGATAAACTCGAGATTTTTATAGGTAAATGGATGCAACTTGAGACCATACTCATTAGTGAAATACATGAAACACACACGTGTAAACATTGTAGTGTCTCAGTGTGAGAAACTGAAAGAAACAACGTATGTATATGTATATAAAGAAAAGTTAAGATAGTTATACTACTGAAAAATAACTTCAGTTCTTAAAAATTGGAGCAAAATTGTTTGTTTTGTTTTGGTTTGGTTTGGTTTGGTTTGGTTTTTATGTACCCCTTGTGGTGCTGGGGATCAAGCCCAGGGCTTGACATGTACTATGCAAGCACTCTACCATTAGCTACCTTCCCAGCCTAGGTATTGACTTTGGTAAAGTTAAATACCCTGAGATCCCAAGGTAAATTCAGTGGTGTTTGTGTATTAGTTTTTTAATACATTACTGAATTCAGTTTGGTAATATTTAAAAACTTTTCATCTATATGAGGGTAAGTGTCTTAGTTACTTTTTTCTCATTGCTGAGACAAAATACCTGATGCCCAAAATTAGGAAAGGAAAGGTTTATTTCTTACAGTTCTTGGGGGTTTCAGTTCATACTCAGTTGGCTCCAAGGCTGCGTGGCAGGGCCGCCATTCATGGCTGCTGCAACAACAGAGTGAACTGGCAAGAGAGAACACGCCTTCTTCCCACCCTTACACTGTATGTTGGCTCCATCCCTGGGTGGGTGCAGCACTCACATTACCAATCCCAGCGCTAGACAACAAACCAATCATGAACGCCAGACTCAGTCACATCCATGTCATGATTACATGAGACTTAGCAGGGCCACAGAACCGTAACCATAACCATAACAGTGAGCTTTTCCTTCTCTTCTGGACTTAGGCAATTTTGGTAAAAAGATTGCAGTAGCAATTTTAAATGAGTTGGAGAACTTTCTCTCCTTTTCTGTTTTCTGAAATAGTTCACATGAGACAGGGGTTATTTGTACTTTGAGGATTTGACTAGAATCCATCTATTAAAAAGATGGATGGACTTCAATGAGGACATCTCCTGTAGAAAGTTTTTGAACTACTAACCTGTTTTCTTTAATGAATTAGTTTATTCAAGTGTTTATTTCTTACGGCTTTAGTCATTTATATTACCTTGGAAAATTGTTTATTTTGTCTTTGTTTTGAAATTTATTGACAAAATGTTTGAAGCATTATTTTAAGATGTTTTCATCTGCATAATAGCTGTAGTTGTTCACCTTGTTTCTCGTTGTTATTATTTAATTGGATCATTTATTTTTCATCTTGGTCTGTCTTGTCAGCAGTTAACCCCATTTTTAATCTTTCTAAAGATTAAGTTCAGCTGATCTTTTCTTTCCTTGTTTTTTATTTCCACTTTCTTTGTGTTCACCTGTAAATCTCTTCCAATTTCATTAAGTTTAGTGCATTTTTCAATCTTTTAATTTTTATAATAGGCTTTCAGAGCTATAGCTTTTCATCTAATTATTATGCTAGCTATAATCTTAATAACCTTCAATGCATTTTTGTGAAGTTTTTTGCTGTTGTTGGATTTTTTTGTTGTTTTTGTTTTGTTTTGAGATACTGTCTTTCTATGTAGTCCCGGCTGGCCTCAAATTAGCTATAGAGCCCAGGATGGCTTTGACTCTTTTTACTGCCTTAGCCTCTCAAGTAGTATTAAGATTATAGGGATACACCACTGTGGCTGGCTGAGACATTTTGTTAACGTCGATCAGGTCTAAATATTTTTCATATTATTTATTACATTATTTTTTACTTGTATGCTTTTTTGTTTTCAAAATATAAGGGCTTTGTTAATGACAAATTCAAATTTTAATAAGAAAACTTCAAAATCCCTTTGTTATTTTGTTTAGTAGGTATTCTATTCTTTTACTATCATACATTCTGCACTTTATTCTACTAGTTTTACATGTTTGTCCTAAATAACACATAGATGGTCTTATTTTTGTTGTTTTATCTAGCTATGAGCTTCTGCTTTTTGACAGGTTTACATTTGTTGGGATTACTGATTTTTTTTTAATTATTTACTATGTTTATTACAGTGACCAAATAGCACTTAGCACTGGTAAAATAATGAATCATGATCCCAAAAAAGTAGGAAAACAAATAGTTGTAACCAAATTAATAATTAAAATAGAAAGAACATTGGATAGTTCATTTTTGCAAATAGTAATACTTGAAGAAAACAAAATTTAATTGCAGAAGAATGTATAACTTGGACGTTTGTGGTGATTTATTTTATTTTACTTTTTGTTTTGTTTATTTTGAGACAGAGCCTTGCTATGTATGTAATCCAGGCTGTTCTTGAACTCGCTGTGTGGCCCAGGTTGGCCTCAAATTTAATGGCCCACCTGCCTCAGCCTCCTGAGCGCTGAGGTTACAGGTCTGTACCACCAGGGCTGACTTTTGTGGTAATTTGAATAGAAGGCCTCTAGACCAGTTGAAAGACCATGGTAGTTGCCTACGCTGGTGCCTTACTTGGTTTTCTCTTTTTTTGGAGACTGGGTCTTAATCTGTAATCCAAGGTGGCCTGGAACTGATGATTCTCCTACCTCAGCCTTTCCCACATGTTAGGATTATGAGCATGCAGTACCGCACTTAGTCCTTTTTCCTTGGTTGCAGGAATTGAACACAGAAGCTCACACATGTTAGGCAAGCATTTTACCACTGAGCTAAATCCTCAGCCCCTTTTTGTTTTTTAATGTGCAACAATTCTTTCTGAGTTTCCAAGGCTGTCCTTGAATTTGTGATCCTCCATGTTCAGCTTCTCAGGTAGCTGGGATTACTGGTGTGCACCACTGTACCTGGCCCATGTTTGGCTTTATTGTTTATCCCTTGACGGTATTTCATAGTTAAGTTCACGGTACACAAAAACTGACCTGACTCCTCATTAGATCTAGCCAAGTGAGGTGACATAAGTGAACACTGCTTGCCTCTGTAAAGTACTGAGCCCCAGTCCTGGGCACATGAGAAGCAAATTAATGAATAGGGAGTAGATCTGAGGGCAGCAGGTATTATGTGTGGTCTGAACTTGGGGAGCATTTTCCAAGTGATAGTTCATGTTCCCCTAAGTTTTTCATGATTAAAGGTAGCAGTGCTATGCTTTTTCAATTTCAATTTACAAAGTCGATATTTAAAATTATTTTGAAGATTTTATGTTAAAAGAAAAGAGGCCAGACCTGGTGGTGTATGCCTATAATCCCAGCATTTGGGAGGCTGAGGAAGGAGGATTGTCACGTCTTTGAGGTCACCCTAGACTATATAGTGAGTTCAAAGCCACTCTGAACTATGCAGTGAGACCCTGTCTCAAAAAACAAAACAAAACAAAACAAAACAAAAAAACAAACAAGAAAGGAAACAGAAAAAAAGAAGAGTTTCAGGACCTCCGAGCTCAGCATGGCAGCCACTCAGTCTTGAATGATCTTATGGCTTATGTCTCAGTGTCTCCCCAAAGCCTCACAGAGTCATAGGTGGGGCTTTTTGGAGATGGCTGGATCTAGAGAGTTGATGCTGGGATTGATTCGCAGTGGGAGGATACTAAGATTAGGGGTATGAACGCTACCTACACAAAGGGCAGGTAGTCTGGATAAAATATAAGGGACAGAAAGGGAGCTGCTGTTGTCATTGCTGGTCACTTGTCTCTTGCTGCTTCCTACTTCACTGCTTTGCTGCCTTCCACCTGCCATAGACTGGTTCCCCTCTATGATGCCCCTCTGCCACGCCACCCTGCCTTGGAGCCAGCTGATTATGAACTGAAACCTCTACAAACTGTGAGCTGAATAAACCTTTTCTTTTGACTTTGGGTGTTGGATATTGTGTCACAGCAACAAAAAAAGTAACTAATGCAGATGATGGTCCTCAAGGTATATCTCAGCTGGTTCATCATGTAGCTGGTGGTTTGCTCATTATTCAGGGTTTTTTCCTTAATTATAGTAAAACATGTATCAAAGTGCTTGTAATTTTTGCCACTCATGCATGAACAAGCCAACAGCGTTAGAATGTTCACAACATTGTGTAACCATCACTACGATGTGTACCCACTGTCTTAACTTTATCACCATACCCAACAGGAACTGTGCACTCACTGAATAATAACTACTCAGCTCCCTCTCCCTCTGGACTCTGGTAACCTGTATTCTACTTCCTGTCAACTACAAAATTCCCTCTGCCCCCACGCACAGGGTTCCATATGGCACTAGGGCTGAGCCTGAGGTCTCCTAAAGTTGCCCAAGAGGGAAAAAGCTGTGTGTTTTTAGACCCTGTGAAGGTTAGTAGGAAGAAATTAATTTCCAATCAGAAGTGCTTATTACACCAGGAGACAATCCAAGGTACCTGTGTTAGGGAACTTATGTAAGTCGAATCAGATTTGTCTTCCTGTGTCTGGTTTATTGAAATATGTTTAAATATGTAATATATCGTATGTCAAAGTTTCATTCCATTTTGTGGCTGAATAATGTATTTTGTTTATTGACTCATCTCAAAGGACATGAATTGTTTTCTACCTTCAATTTTTTTTTTAAATTTTAAAAATCTGAATAAACTGTTTGGATTATCACATTCCTATAATTCCAGCACTCTGGGAGGCTAAGGCAGGAAGATCACAATTTCAAGCCCAACTGGGCAACTTAATGAGACCCTGTCTTAAAATTTTAAAAATACTTTTAAGTGTTAGGAGTATAATTCAGTACAATGGCCCTGGATTGAATCCCTAGTGCCACAAATAAACAAGTAAAATCTGAGTAAAAATATACACATAGCTGTGTAAGCGAAGAATAATATTACTCCTATGAGAGAGCTCCCAAGTGAAGATAAGCTGAGTAAAGTCTCTGGTTCAGGTTTCCTGAGAACATCCTGGGGCTCCTTTTATTTTATTTTTTTAAATTTTTTAAATTTTTTTACTTTTTTGGTACCAGGAATCAAACTCATGACCTTGTGCTTGCCAAGCAGGCACTGTGCTGCTGAGCTACATCCCCACCCCTGGGGCTCCTTTTAAAGTAGTTCATAGGCAAGGGCCTGAGTGAGTTCTGGGAAGTAGCAGGCCTGGCACGTGTTGGGACATTTCTGCTGCAGCATGGGCAGGGGCTTGGGCATCCGGGAGGAAACCAGCCCTGGGATGTGTTGGCTCTCCATGTCCTGCTGTCAGGAGCTGGTCAAAGGAGAGCTCTTCCGGGGTCCTGACCGAGTGTCCTCGAAGCAGCACATGGAGGAGATGTGGACCCAAGCCAACCACAAAACGGAAGTCGGGATGGTGTTCCCCAGAGTCTGCTTCCCAAGAACTCTTTAATTGTGTTGTAGGCCAATCAGATTTGTGCCACTAAACTTTCGAGTTCCTAGAAATTACTACGATTTTTAATCCAGTTTTCTATGACAGTATTTTGCAATTTCTGGGTTAAATATCTCTTTACTCCATAGTTCTCTTAAGAGATTACAGAGTGACTTGTTTTTATCTTACAGTCTTGTGACAGTGCATCTTACTTATAGCTCAGAGTGTAATCTGTCTGTAAAGTACTGTACTTAGGGCACAGCCTAGCACATAATTGTTGCTCATTCAGAGACGTGATTACTCTGTCCCACCAATTCTTACTTCTTCAAAAGGCTTTTAAGTGTCCTGATCTGGTGAACATAATCTGAGTGAGTTACTGATCAGAGTTCATGTTTGCAATAAATTTTAGTAATGAGTTGTTTAAAAAGTGAATATAAGAACTTGGCTTTAGTTTAAGTATATTCAAAGATCTCAGTATTGAGATCTTCACGTATATTTGCTGTATGGTGACTTATTAATTGTAGTGCTGCTTCCTGTAGGATTGTTTTGTTTTCCCTTCCTGTAATAACTCTTACTAGGTAGTCAACAACTAAAAGACAAAGGAAGAATTTAGAAGTATTTTAATATCAAAGTATTTTAATATCTACTAATTCTTGGAGCAAGTAGCTTTGCTTTTTTCCCCACTGTTTCTGTTTAGCATAACTAACTAGACTAATTAGAATTGCTGTTTAGTCCTTTGACTTTGACTTGAAAATAACAGGTAATTGTGTCAATTGGTCACTGATTTTCTCCCTTGAAATTGTGGGATGCATGATTGATTTCCTGGAATTTAATTTCCTAGATCTGTGTTTCTATTCTGTCCATTTCTATTAGAGTTACTATTGCTCCAATTTGTTGTGTTTTATACTTTCAAAATTCCTATCTTATTGCTCAGGAAATTGTCTTAATCACATCTAGATTATCGTATTTATCTTCTATTTTTACACCTAAACAGGTACAATCTGAAAAAGGTTTGGTCTAGTGAAATTTTCTATGCAATATTATACATACTATCAATATCAAAATGATTAACTGAATATTTTTCCCTTTATTTTCAGTGATTTCCTAAATAAAAACCAAGAGCTGTTGCAAGATCTATCAGATGTGAATGATGAAAACACTCAGTTGATGGAAATACTGAATTCTCTTTTTTTCTTGCCAATCAGACGCCTTCATAATTATGCAAAAGTTTTGCTAAAGCTTGCTACTTGTTTTGAAGTGGTAAGGTCCCATATGTACCCACTTTGGATACATGGAAAGCCAGGAATCATAGTTTATTTGAATAAAGCCACCATAAGATCTAGAATTTCACTAACTTATTATTGCATTTCTTTTTCCTCAGTGAAAAAGGAAAGTATGACTAAGTGAATCTGGTTTTCTTTGCTGTGGATTCAGTTTCCTTTCAGGACCTTATCCAGACCCTGTATTCATTTTACGAAGCTGACTACAGTTGAGACCCTGTTTTGACGTCTGCTCACTCAGTAGTTGATACTGAGCTGCTCCTGAGACCTTCGTCTTTGAGATTGTACTAAAACGTGTGATTTCATTTTGTTTCTACTCTGAAGGACTCTAGAGAAATCATAATGACTCCTCAGTTCCTTAAAATCTTTTAAATCTTGGGCTCTATCTCCTGATCTAAACCAATTTCATGTCCCAGAGTGATTAAGGAACAGAAGCAGGCTTTCTACATTAGATCCTTCTGTGCTTGCATAATTCTTTTCTTTAGTCTGGTTTCAGTTTTAACCCAAACAGATCTAGTTTTTGCTAAACAAGTTTGAACCAGCAAATAACCAAATAGATATAGATTTTACCTCCAAATGGCCTCAACTAATAAAAAAATCTCTACTGGATCCATTTAGAGTGGTGCATTGAGTCTGATATTGTGTGGTTTCCAGGCTGACAGGCCTAATTTGTGGAATAAACAAAATGACATTCCAGGTCCTGCATGATCTGATCCCTCTTTTGTTTCTCATGCTGTCTTGTCCTTGTGTCTCCTACGTTGGTTTGGAAGCCCTATATGTAGCTCCCTTGGACTTTATATTTCTTTTATAACTCCATCCTCGTTGTGGAACTTTTCAAGGCTTTCCTCCCAAAAATCAAGCCCTTTCAGACTGTACAGCTTCTTCCTCCCCTTCCGATCTCTTAAGAATTTGTTATACTCTCCTCTGTGCTTGGCTCACACTTTATTTCTCCCTTGTTCACTCATCAGTGGTCCTTGTCATCCTTGTCATGAAGCATCATCATCATCTGTGGAAGTTCTTTTCAGAACACATACTTGTGTTCCATCCCTATTGCAGTTCCATCCCTTGTGTTACAGTCTAGTAAGTCTGAGATGAAGCATAAACCTCTATGTGTATTTTTTAAACTTCTCCGTGTAAAAAGTTAGTAGTACTTAACATTTATTTAATGCATTTCATGTTCCACTTACTGTCCTAAGCACAGATTCTGTATATCTTTTTAATTTCCACATCAACCCAGTGAAATAAGTGTTACAACTGTGACCCTTCTACAGATGAGAGAATTGAGGCACACCTGAGAGTCAGCATTCATATCCAGGTGCTCTCTTGCCCACTTCACTTACTGTTGTGACTGTTTTGATATGTAGGCTATTGATAAAAGTATTGCATTATTTTGATATGCTATATATGTATGTATTTTTGAAATCTTTTCTGCCTACTCATAAGCTCCCAGAGACAAAGCTTGTGCCTTTGGCCATCTAGATACTTATTAAATGTTTCTTTTCTTCATTTTTGAGTTCTTTTGAGACAGTCTTGCTATATAGTCCAAGCTGGCTTTGCACTCACTATGTAACCCAGACAGGGCTCAAACACAGTTCTCCTGCCTCAGCCTTCCTAATGCTAAGATTAAGGGAGCCACCATGTTCAGGTCATTAAATGTTTCTTAAATGAATGGAAAAATTAAATATGAATGACTTAAGTGTTGAGGCTATAATTACGCATGAATGCAAGGGACCATTCTTCCATCTTACCTTCTTTTTGTTGTTGTTCTTTTGGGGTTTTTTGTTTTTGTTTTGGTGGGGTTTTTTGTTTTGTTTGGTTTGGTTTGGTTTGTTTGTTTTTTGTTTTTTGAACTATCTAGTTCAAGCTGACCTTGAGCTTCACTGTATAGTCCAGGCTGACCTCGAACTTACAGGGATCCTCTTGCTTCAGCCTCCTGAGTGCTGGGGTTAAAGATCTGTGTCACCATGCCTGGCTGTGAATCTTACCTTCCACTTGCTCAGCAGTTACCCTTTTCTGGTTATTGGTCCTCAGCACTGGTTTGCAGAATGCTGGGATTCCAGAAATACTATCAGAGAGTTCACAAGGTCGCAACTATTTTCACAACAATACCGAGACCTTGTCTTTACATGTTATTTGCATTGATACTACAGAAGTAAAGGGGAGTAAAACTGCTGGCTCCTTAGCAGGAATCAAGACAGTATAGCCTTGCACTTCAACTAAAAGCCAAAACACAAAGTGCCCATTTCCCTGCAGAATATTCATGATGAAGCCACAGAAATTACTGACTTCAGACTGTGAGTAGTTCAGTGTACTCTGTGCTGGAATGGGCAGACCTATAATGCAGTTCCACTGCACACTGATGTATGGTGATTTCTCAAGGAAAAGTACAATGTGATCAAGATGAGGCCTGCTTTTTTTTGTTTTAACTTGACTAAACATTACAGTGGACAGATGAAGTAAGATTATTCACATTTGGATGTTGACTTGTGCTTTCTCAGATGTAAGTAAATGAAACTGTCAGTTCAAGAACAGTTGATATTGTCTGTGGCCACTTCGCACATCTGAATGTTGCAGCCATGAGTCTGACAATTCCACAATATGTAACCCTCTTTTTGATGAGATACACGGTAATACTGATTTTTGATTTTGTATAAACATATCAACATTTGGAAGATCTATATAACTCAGTCAATGTTTTCCAAATGCTCAATCTGCAGTGTCACAAAAGCATGTGTGGTGAAAGACCAGAGCATTTTAATGTAACAGGGTACAAAAAGTTAATTGCTATAATTTCAGATTCCTTAAGATGCTGCTACTCAGGTCAGGGATTTAGCCCAGTGGCATAGCACCTGCCTGTCAGGCATGAGGTCATGAGTTTAATCCCTAGTACAAAAAAAAAAAAAAAAAAAAAAAAAAAAAAGAGGAAGAAGCTGCTATTCACCAAATTTTGGGGGGTTTTTTTGTTTTTATTTTTTGTCTTTTTGAGACACAGTTTCACTATGCAGTTCAGGTTGGCCTAGAATTCACTTTCTAGACCAATCTGGCCTCGAACTCACAGTGATCCTCCTGTCTCAGCCTCCTGAATGCTCACCAGATTTTAATATGTGTCAAAGGAGAATATCCATGTTGTTTGTAGTGACTGTTATAATACTTCTATCTTTTCCAACTATCTACCTTTATGAGACCAGATTTTCTTCACTTATTTCAACCAAACATTGTATCATAACAGAGTAAGTAGTAGGTATAAAAACCCAACTGTTGCCTTTTAAGCCAGATAATAGAGATTTGAAAAAATGTAACCAATGCCATATTTCTCACTAAAACTTTTTACTCTTTTATTATTTATTCATTTATTTATTTTTGAGCTAGGGTCTCACTGTGTAGCCAGGCTGGCTTCGAACTCACAGCCATCCTCCTGCCTCCGCCTCCCAAATGCTGGGATTACACACATGCACCATCACACCCAGCTCACTAAATCTCATCTCTTTGGGAAGTATAGTCATTTAAAATCTTGAAAACAATAAGTATTTTTTAAATTTTCTTAATCTTATTTTCTAATATTACATATACCTCACACAGGAAACAAAGGGACTCTGAGACTAAAACTTTTATGACTTCCCTTGTCCTGGGTTCTCTGATGCTCTTCCCACTATTGACTGCCAGTATTTATCCCTTTCCCTCCTTGAGATCTTCCCGCATTTCACATACCCTTTATGTCATAGAATTTTTATGGAATCAATCTTGTCCCTTCTTGGCTCCCTGTCTTATTCTGTTCTCAGGCTGAAATTTTATCCTTTAACTAAATAGTACATACCTAAATCACACTGTTTCTGGATTCTGGATAATTGTTTTATAGTCTTCTTTTCCCCCTTGTTTGTTGGTCTCTAGACGTCTCCAGAATATCAGAAACTGCAGGATTCCAGTTCTTGTTATGAGTCTCTTGCTGTCCATCTCGGCAGGAAAAGGAAGGAAGCAGAGTACACGCTGGGCTTCTGGAAGACCTTTCCTGGGAAAATGACGGTAAACCACACCACTGTCATTTGTTACTCCTGCAAACAGCTGGCATTTCTGTAATAACTCTCACTACTTTTTCTGTTTCTCACTTGTTTATAACAGTGATGCTTTAATGACTGCTTTCCTAAAATGGCTAAGGACTGTAGGAATGAAAACTCTAAATATCAATACATTCCTCCATTTCTAGGAATCCTTGGGAGACTTGCCATCTTTAGTTTGTTCCTGTCTTCTTCTGGGCTCTAGTTCTATGAAGTATTTGGATCCCATCCGAATATCGATTCAGTGCCACACTAAGCTGTGACTAGCTGCTCCCAATTTTTGTCTGTTTTATTTTCTCTTTGCATGTTAAAATTATTCTGATTGTTCAGTATCATGTTTGTTTTTAATTTTAGGATTCCCTAAGGAAGCCAGAGCGCCGACTGCTGTGTGAGAGTAGTAACCGAGCCCTCTCCCTGCAGCATGCAGGCAGGTTTTCTGTGAATTGGTTCATTCTGTTTAATGATGCCCTGGTCCACGCCCAGGTAGGTTGGACCCCTAGCCTCATTCCTGATCTCAAAAGAGGTGGCAAAAGGCAGACTGCTGTGATCACTAACTGTAGTCACTGACCTTAGAAGAATCACTTGAAGGCAGACTGCTGTGATCACTATGTCCCTATGTTGCTTAAGGGTGGGGATGTTAAGAAAATGGCCGAGTGTGGTGGCACACGCCTGTGATCCCAATACTCAGGAGGCTGAGGCAGGAGGGTCGCTGTGAATCAAGGCCAGCCTAAACTGCATCATGAAACCCTGTCTCAAAAAGACCAAAAAAAAAAAAAAAAAAAAAGGTAATGTTAGGCAGTTGGGTAGGTGAACATGATGGACTATACTTACACAAATCTACTGTAAATCCAGGCTATAGTAGAATCTGTGCTTCTTGGCTATGAACCTGTACAGCATGTTACTGTGCTGAATATTTTAAGATACCTTAGTATAGTTTTTAAGTATTGTGTGTCCAGACAGGTTTGTTTACAGTACCACCACAAGCACATGAAATACGTTGTGCTGTGACAGCTACGGGGTCATTAGGTGACAGGAATCTTTAAACTCTGTTTACTTTTATTGGACCGCTATTATATTGTCATTGTGTGATAAATGACTGCATACTATCAGTTTGTGTTGAAAACTGTTGATTTCTCTGGAAGTATTAAGCAAAAGAGTGTTTAACTGCAGTGCAGTCTCAATGTCAGAGGACCGTTTTTTCTCAGGTACTGAGTATTGAATGCAGGGCCTCCTTCTTACTAAGCAGGTGCTCTGCCACTGAGCTACACCCCAGCAGACAGCTCAAGAATGAGTGCCAGCCAGAAGGGGACCTGGGGTCGGCTGTGTCGTGGGGATTGTATGGCATAGACGGTGGCACCTGTCTGGATTTAGCCATCTCAGAGAAATTGTTCAGGAGAAAGCCTAAGGCTGATGTGGGCCAGCAGCATGACAAGGATGTAGGAAGAGACCCAGGGCTGCATGGGCCTTCACACTCAGGCCCCCTTGTTCTCTGTTGCAGTTCTCCACACACCATGTCTTCCCGTTGGCCACACTCTGGGTGGAGCCACTTTCTGAAGAAGCCAGCAGTGTGTGAGTGTTTCCTGCTGTCCCCAACTCACTACCCATCCACCCTTCCTTCCTTCCTTCTTTCCATGTGACGGGGCTCGGAGGCTGCCTCTTGTCCTGCATGACACGTGAGACAGTGAAGTGGCCTCGTGATAATCAAATGGGCGGTTTGGATAATCATGGAAACTCGTGACAGAGGCTGGGGTGGCATTTCTATGGCTCACATTCCCATTGTTCACTGACAGGAATGACCCTGTGTGACGTTTCCCCACTTAGGGACCCATATCCAGGACAGAAGTATTTGCATTTTATTTATTTTTGCTCCCCTTGAAATAAAAAGGCTGGTTTTCATATTTGAAGATTGGTACTGTAATGACAAGTTGTCATACCTTCTGGTGTTTATCCTTGTGAACATTTCAGGAATGGCTTGAAGATAACTACACCCGAAGAACAGTTCACTCTCCTTTCATCAACACCCCAGGAAAAGGTTAGTCCGTATAGGATTTTTTTTAGTCTTTGACCTGGCTATTTCTGCATTTATGGTAGCAAAGAATAAAAAAAACTGTTCTTTCTTGACCAGTGATCCATAGGTATATCAGGTAAATCGTCATTAAAACAGTAGGAGTTGTTTGTTTGTTTGTTTGTTTTGTTTTGTTGGTACCAGGAATCAAACTCAAGACCTGGAGCTTGCCAGGTAGGCACTGTGCCGCTGAGCTATATCCCCAGCCCAATAACTTGATTTTAAATATATAGCAATAAATTTCAAGAACCAGTTAGTATTATTCAATAAGGAAAGTATTAGGAGACAGAAGAATTATTCACACTGGGGAAGATGACAGGATTTAGAGCAGTATTTGGTTTATCGGCTGTTACTTTTTGCTCCTAGACCAAGTGGCTGCGGGCTCTAAGCCAGGCTGTGGATCAAGCTCTGAGGGGGACAGCTGGTCTCCCGCCTTACGGAAGTGGTAGCAGTGTGCAAAGGCAAGAGCCACCTGTTTCCCGCAGTGCCAGATACACTTTCTACAAGGACCCCCGCCTGAAGGACGCTACTTATGATGGGCGCTGGTTTTCAGGAAAGCCCCATGGCAGGTAACAGTGTTTAAGATTTACCTCTGGGATGAGGATGCAGAGAAAGTATTGATTCCAGGAAACAGTAGTTAACATGCGTTGTTTTTTGCTTATGCCTTCCAGAGGGGTGTTGAAGTGGCCTGATGGAAGGATATATTCTGGCATGTTTAGGAATGGCTTGGAAGATGGGTAAGAAAATTGTTTAAAATATGGGGATAAATTGAAGTTTTGTTATCAGTTATTTTATGTTCAGAGTTGTTTTTCAAACAAGCAGTAGATCTTTGTTCCACTTGTTAGAAGTGCATACAGTGTATTAAAACTCAGAGTGCACACGGCTGAGCATGAAAAGAACTAGGAATCGGGCCACAGCCTCGATTTACTTCGAGACTGTTTTCTCTCCAACGTTGTGCAGACTGAGGACCTTGGATAATGTTAAGGGTCACTGTTGACAGTGTGTCTCCCTTCCCACAAAGGACACAGAGAAATTCCAACTTTGGTAGTTGAAAACCATCTTTTAGGGCCAGGGATTTAGCTCAGTGGCACAAGCGCCTGCCGGGCAAGCGCGAAGTCGTGAATTTGATCCCTGGTACCAAAAAAACCTCAAAAAACCATCTTTTAGTGCTATGATATCTTTGTCAAAAGAGTGCTGCGACCCACGCAGCTCCTGAGGTTCTTGGGGTGAAGGACTGCGAGAGGATGAGAAAAATAAAGAAAGAGACAAAGCTAGGGTCAGGTGGAGCCCTTACTCTCCTGATGGGAGGAAAGGTACTGGCCACTCACTGCAGGGAAGTTTACTTATACCTTTTAGCAACGTAATATCACGACACCCTATTGTCCTAGCAACTCACTGCTCAGATTGTTTTGGGGCTAGGTGTTCTCTAGGCTGAAGTAGCTTCTTCACATGACTTGCCCTAAGCTCTCTTTGTTCTTGGAATGATTATGTCCGGCTCATGCCCTAAGTCAATTTCCAGCTCCAGTGGCTCCCAACAAAAGAGAAGTGTTCCAAGTAATATATTTTCCTAGTGATACTCTAATAACATTATTTTTCCATAGGGTTGTAACTTTCTAACATTACAAATGGATTTACATAATGAATTTATGACTGAAGTATTTTGTGTAATGCTAAAAAATGTTTTGCTATATAAAAAAGATGAAAATTTGTTAGTTGATTTTGTGTATGTGTTAATATAAACTTTTGTGATGTCTTTTAATCTCTTCTTAATGGATTCTTAGAGTGAAAGCAGCCTTTAGATAATCTACTCTGTGCCATCTATAATACACCTGAGGAAGCTGGGTGTCTGGACTTACCGAGTGATGTGGCTTATGACAGAGATAGGCCTGGGACCCAGGTCTTCTGCATTGTGTTTGCCTTAGAATAAAACATTAATTTTTCAGTGTAGAAGGCGCTGCCCTATGACTTGTACAATTTAGGAAATAAGTACAGTTTAAACCAAGACCCTATTTACCCCTGTCCTCCTATAGGCAAATCTCTTTTCTGACTTCCTCACTGAGGGACTCACTGGTGCATGCACACAATAGATGAATGTATGATGAATCTGTCTTCTGATGTATTTCATTTTTCTTGGCAGATATGGAGAGTACAGAATCCCAAATAAGGCTCTGAACAAAGAAGACCATTATGTGGGCCACTGGAAAGAAGGAAAAATGTGTGGTCAAGGAGTCTATAGGTAGTGACATAGGAAAGGTTGGATTGGTGTTGTTCAGAGAATTTCTAAGGAGTAAATTTTATTTACTCTTTTTAATGAGTGAAAACCTGTGTAAAGTCTTTCAAAGAATAACCCCTTACCCAGCTGGCACAGTGGCACATGCCCATAATTCCAGCACTCAGGAGGCTGAGGCAGGAAGATTACTGTGAGTTTGAGGGCAGCCTGGACTACATAGTGAGAGCCTATCTCAAAAACCCAAAGAACAATAACAAAAAAGTATAATCCCTCATCTATCACAAGATGAAAATATTAAGTTACTAAATTTGGTTTTGATTTAAATTAAATATGTCATATAAATCATAACTTTACCCATGTCTTTTTTTTTTGTTTGTTTTGTTTTGTTTTTTTTGAGACAAGGTCTCACTGTGTAGCCCAGGCTGGCCTCGAACTTGCCACAGTCCTCCTGCCTCAACCTCCCGAGTGCTGGGATTGTAGGTGTGTACCACCATGCCCAGTGAATTTTATTACTTTAACATGGACAAAACTTTATTCTTCCCTCCCCTTGGTAACTCATTATTTCATTTTTCTTATTAGGTTCTAAACTTAATTTTTTCCTATGTCAGTACAGAAAACCATCTGTGATGTCTTTAACTTCTGAGATTCATTTATTTAAAAAGGAAATTTTTTTGTTGGTGTAAAATAGTCACATAAACAATAATTATACCTAGTAGTGAGACTGAGTGTAGTTTTGGATTTTCCAGATGTTGTAAAAATAAGCAGCAGAATTCAGCAAGCATGTGATCCCTGTCCATTCTGTCTAATCATAGCTATGCCTCTGGTGAAGTGTTTGAAGGCTGTTTCCAAGACAACATGCGCCACGGTCACGGTCTCCTCCGAAGTGGCAAACTGACTTCTTCTTCTCCTAGCATGTTCATTGGTCAGTGGGCAATGGATAAAAAAGCAGGATATGGTGTCTTTGATGATATCACTAGGTATGGTATTGTGCTTCTAATCTTGATACGTAGCGTGAGAGGAAAAGGTTCCTATACTTCTCCAAAAGTAGTGATAATTTCAATATTTAAAACTTTTAAGCTGGCATTGGTGTCACATGCGCGTAAGCCCAGCTACTCAGGAAGCTGAAGGGTGAGAATTGATGGTTTAACCGGCAGCTTAGGGGGACTGTCTCAAAATCAAAAGGTCTGGGAGGTAGCTCTAGTAGACCTCCTGCCTAGCACACATGAGGCCCTGGCTCCAGCCCCACAAACCCAGAGAAAAAGAAAGGAAAACTTTTCATAAGGAAACAGTTTGGGGGCATCTTTTCCCCACATCTTTTCTTGTGGACTAAATAGTAAGTTATTCATTACAGAAACAGAACAGTTCCCAATCCACATCAGTACTGTTTTCCCTAAACTTTATATGTGCAGAGGCTTTACTGTCTCAGAGAAGCTACCAAGTTCCTATCATATGAAGAAAAATCTTCAATGCAGTCAGTAGAAAGTGGAAATAAAAGAGACAGGGTGGGAAAACCAGTGAACGTTCCCACTGGAGTTACACACAGACTGGTCTCTAAACACCTTTCTACTTAGATCTTCCTAGTAGGTCAGAGGTCTGTTATCGAGACTGTTGAGGAGTGTAGTTCTTTTGTCTCCATGTTTGATTGGACCTAATGTGCTTTAGACTTTACTCCCCCCCATCCTCAACCACCTTGCAAAGCACTACAACATCCAAAATATGGGATCTTAAAGAATTACTGTTATCACTAAACTGTATGATTATTTAACAAGCAGTTTATACTTATTTTATCTTTTTTATTTTTTTGAGACAGTCTTGCTATGTAGTTCACACTGGCCTTGAACTCACAGTGATCCTCCTGTCTCAGCCTCCTGAGTGCTGTGATTACATGTGTGCATACCACACCTGGCTTATCTTTTTAACGAGTAAGATTTTTCTGAGTTTGAGTAGGTGACAATTAAACCTTTTATGAAAAATCCCATTTATGTACTTAAGCAAAATTTTGAGTAAGTAAAACTTGTAGATAGGTTTGATTCTGTATGTCACATTTAGAATTTTGGTGCTTTTTTTTTTTTAATAATTTTTGAGTTAGGGTCTTGCTAAGTTGCTAATTTAATCAGGCTGGGCTTGAATTTATGCTTCTGCTTCAGCTGTCCAGTGCAAGGTAGACCATAATATTGTTGCTGAGAAAGCATTACTCTGAGTAAGGCATCTTTTTGCTGTCATGCTGTCCCAAGTTAGAAGAGACAGATATAACCACTTTAACTAGAAAAATGGAACCAATACCTTATCCTTGCTTTCACTGGTTTTTCTTTTCATTTTTCTTTTCCTCTAATTTCTATGCAGAGGAGAAAAGTATATGGGAATGTGGCAAGATGATGCATGTCACGGGAATGGTGTAGTTGTTACCCAGTTTGGATTATACTATGAAGGCAACTTCCACCTTAACAAAATGATGGTGAGTGAAACATTAGCATATAGTTACTTTAGAACTCCGGTATCCTCAGCTTTTCAATCACCTCATGAATGTGCTGACTTCTTAGTACTGTTTTCCTCCTTCCTTGATGATGTGAGGCTTCTAGGATAGGGGTACATGTTCTCCAAGTCACTGCATTTTGCGTGTTGTGATTTTTGGTTTTTTTTTTCTTCACTCAGGGAAATGGAGTTTTACTTTCTGAAGATGATACTATCTATGAGGGAGAATTTTCTGATGATTGGACTCTGAGTGGAAAGGTTGGAAACTTTCTTTTTTCTCACTTTAATATATATATGTATTTGCAGTATATAATGATTACTTTAATTGTGGGAAGTTGGTACATGTACACAACACATCTTAATTCTTTTTTCATCCCTCCCTGCTTCTTCCAACTGTTTGTCCCCTTCCCATTTGCAAAACTTTTTTTTTTTTTTTTTTTTTTTTGAGACAGGTTATCATTGTGAGCCCAGGCTGGCCTCGAACTTAACAACCATCCTCCTGAGTCACCCTTATGAGTGGTGGGATTACAAGCATATGCCACATGCCACCATGCCCAGCTAAAAGCTCTGTTTTCATCATTTTTCCCTTTTTTTTCTTTCTTTTTTTTCATTAGTACATGCTTACGTACTGAGAAAAGCATTTTGTCAGATTTTTCTTCTGCATCTACTGAGATAAAAACATGATTTTACCCTTTGTTTTACTGTATAGTATATTATGTCTGTTGCTTTTCTGATATTAAACCAACCAGAAGGGATAAATTGTACATAGTCACAATATATAATAGCCACGACAGGCATAGCTGGACCACATGGAATTTCTATTTTTAATACTTTGCGGAATTTCCTAGCTGATTTCCAAAGTGGTTGTACTAATTTACATTCCTACCATCAACATAGAGAATTCCTTTTTCCCCACATCTTTACCAGTATTTGCAGTTGTTTTGAATCCTTGATGATAGCCTTTCTTTCCAGAGTTCAGATGGTATCTCAATGCTGTTTTAATTTGCATTTCTCTAATGGCCAAAGATGGTGAACATTTGTTCATGTATTTATTGGTCCTTTATACTTCTGAGAAATATATTCATTTTAGTCACCTGCCTTTTAATTGGATCTGTTCTATAGATTTTGTCTTTACTCTGTTGGTTGTTTCTTTTTTTAATTTGATATAATCCGATTTATTGATTCTTCCTATTACTTTCTGTGCAATTGGGGTTCTGTTCATACAGTCTTTGCCTATGCCTGTTCTTTCAGAAATCAGTTTTTTTCTTCCAACACACTTAGTGTTTCTGTTTTTATATCTAGTTCTTTGATCTATTTGATTTGATCTATTTTTATTTTCTAATGCCAGGTGAGGGTACGAATCAAGATTGCTTTGTTCTGCCAGTGAATAGCCGGTGTTCCCAGGACTGTTTCTTAAAGAGGCTGTCTTTTGTCCAGGGGATATTGGTGTCCCTTTCCTCAGATATGTGAAGGTTCTTAGAATGCTTTCTCCACCTTCTCCTGTAGACTGTGCATCTGTTTTTTGTGCCGCATGCAGCTTTACTACTGTGACTGTAGGATAAATCGCAGTCGGAAACTGTAATACCCAGCCTTGCTGTCATTGCCCAGGATTATGCTGGCTAGTCTGGGTCTCTTCTCTTCATGGAAATTTTAGCATTATTTTTTCTAGTTCTGTGAAAACATCTGATAGTATTTTGATGAAAATTACATTAAGTCTTCACATCATTTTTGGTAATATGGACATTTTGACAATATTACCTCTGCCTATCCAAAACAGGGAATGTTTCTTCTCTGTGTGTGTGTGTGTGTGTGTGCACGCGCACACACGTGCTGGAAATCGAACTCATGACCTTGAGTTTACCAGGCAGGCACTATGCTGCTGAGCTGTATTCCTGACCTGTCTCCATTTTCTAATGTCTCTTTTTTCCAAAACAATAGTTCTTGTTATAAAAGTCTTTTCACTTCTTTGGTTAGGTTAATTCTTACATACTTAACTTTTTGAAGCTACTGAATAGGATTGTTTTCCTGATTTCTTTCTCAGTGAATTCATTCTTGTTATATAGGAACATAATTGATTTGTATTGATTAAGTTTTGCTTTTGCCACTTTGCTGAACTTGTTTATTAGCTCTAAGAATCTGCTGATAAGGGCCGGGAGTTTGGCTCAGTGGCTTAAGCACCTGTCTGGCAGGCGCGAGGCTGCGAGTTCAATCCCCGATGCTGCAAAAAAAAGAAAAAGCAAGAATCTGCTAGTGGAGATATTTTTTGTTTGTTTGTTTGTTTGGTTTTCATCTTCTATCATGATTGTCTCATCTTCAAATAAGGATGTTTTAACTTTCTTTCTTCCTACTTTTTTTTTTTTTTTTTTGAGACAGAGTCTCACTATCTAGTTCAGGCTGGCCCAGAACTCACTATGTAGCCCAGGCAACTCTTGGCAATCCTCCTGCCTCAGTCTCCCCAGTGCTGGGATTTCAGATGCGTGCCACCAAACCAGGTTCCCTTTTATTTCTTGTTTTAGCCTAATTGCTCTAGTTAAATTCTTTTTTTTTTTTTTTTTTTTTTTTTTTTTTTTTTTTTTTTTTTTTTTTTTTTTTTTTTTTTTTTTTTTTTTTTTTTTTTTTTTTTTTTTTTTTTTTTTTTTTTTTTTTTTTTTTTGGCAGCACCAGGGATTAAACTCACAACCTTGCGCCTGGCAGACAGGTGCTTAAGTCACTGAGCCAAACTCCCGGCCCTTGCTCTAGCTAAATTCTGTAGAACAGGAGTGTTGGACACTTGTCCTATTCCTGATTTTAGAGGGAATGCTTTTAGTTTTCTACATTTAATATAATGATAGCAGTGAATTATTCGTAAGTGGCATCGTGACAGGTTCTCACTACATAGTCCAGGCTGGCTTTCAACTCACTATGTATGCCAGGTTAAACTTGATCTCCAGAAATCAGCCAGCCTCAGCCTCCTGGGTGCTCAGAGTATAAGCATGTACCACCATATCCAGCTTATCATTTATCTTTATTTTATTTTATTGGTACATTTTAGATATACATAATGATCACCTTCATCATATTGAATTTGTACTTATACATGAAATATCTTGATTCTTTTTTTCACATTCCCTTCCTTTCCCTTCAATCCTTCTTCCCCTCCTTATTTACAGAAGCTGTTTCTAATTTTTTTCTTCTATTCTCTTTTTGTTTTCCTGTCCCTTGCTTCCTGTCCATTATTTCCCTTCTCATTTGAACAATTTCTTCTCATTTCCCAATATCTATTATACATTTTGGTCTTTATTTACACTTTTGGTTTCTTGCACCAGAGAAACAATATGATATTTAAACGTATGTGTCTGATTTATTTTCCTCAAGAGTATGGTCTCAAGATGCATCCATTTAGGTAGAAATAGCTCAAGCTTATCCTTTTTTTTTTTTTTAAGCTTATCCTTCTTTATGTCAGAATAGTACTCCATTGTAAAAGAAAAAAACCTCTTTATCTGTTCATTAATTGATGGCCATTTGGACTGTTTTGAATATTTAGCTATTGTAATCTGTGCCTCTGTAAACATTGGTACACATATATCGCTGGGGTATGATGTTTTTAACTCTTTTGGGTAGATACCAAGCAGGAAAATAGCCGATTCAAATGAAACCTTTAGTTTTAGTTTTTTGAGGAATCTCTACACTGATTTCCACAGTGGTTGCAACAGTCTACACTCCCACCAACTGTGGAGAAGGGTTCCTTTTTCCCCACAGCCCCTTCAGCATTTGTTATTGCTTGATTTCTTGTTAACAGTCATTCTTTCCCAGGTGAGGTGGAATCTCAGTGTTGTTTTAATTTGAATCTCTCAAATGATCAGTGATGCTGAACGTTTTTTCATATATTTATTTGCTGTTCATACCTTTTCATCTGAGAAGCGTGTATTCATTTCAGATGCTCATTTTTGGTTGTGTCTTTAAATTTGGGAGATTCTTTTTTCTTTTTTCTTTCTTTCAGGTTTTTCATTTTGGTTGACTCTCCTTATCTGGCTTTGTCTCCCTTGTTTCTGAGTTCCTGTTCCTCAACCTCTAAGCTGGCCCGAGGGACCTCTCCTTGAACATTGCTTTATAAAGGCTTTAATTTCAGATTTAGTTTCTTTACTTTTATAGGTTTATTCAGATTTTCCTTTTCTTCTTGAGTCAGTTTTGGTCATATGTGTCCTCCTAGAAATATTTCTTTTTCATTTATCTAAAAAGTAGCAGTGAGCCAGGCATGGTGGCACATGCCTTTTAATCCCAGCACTCAGGAGGCTGAGGTAGGAGGAGCATTGTGAGTTCGAGGCCAGCTTGGGCTACAATGCAAGTGCAAGGCCAGCCTGAGCTACATAGTGCAACCCTGCCTCAAAAAAACTAGGGCCAGGAGTTTGGCTCAATGGCTCACGCACCTGTCTGGCAGGCGCAAAGTTGTGAGTTCAATCCCCGGTGCTACAAAAATAAATAAATAAATAAATATGAAAAAATAAAAAATAAATAAAAAGTAGCAGTCATAAAGCTGTTCTCTTAGTATTCCCTTCTGTTTTAGTTAGTTTTTGCTGCTCTAACAATGCCACAGGTGAAAAATCTATTTCCTCACCACTCTCAAGACTAGGAACTTCACACCCACAGCACTGTTGTTTGGTGTCTGAGGGCCTTTCTTGCCGTCCTCGCACGGTGGGAGGGACAGACACAGAGTGGAAGGCAAAAGGACGAAAGGTTGTAACTTGTGCCCCAGCCTGTTTATAAGCCAGCGACCCACTCAGAGGGCGGAACCCTAGTGACCTAATCATTTCACCAAAAGGCCCCACCTCTCAATCCCACCCCAGATTTTGGAGGAGACACACATTGAAACCATAGCACCATCTAAGCATTTTACTTTCTCGAAGGATATTAATATCTCATTTCATTATTGGTTCTATAAATTTGTCTGTTCTTGACCAGTCTAATTAAATGTTGGGTTTTTTTTTTTTTTTTTTTTTTTTGCAGCACCAGGGATCGAACTCACAGCCTCACACCTACCAGACAGGTACTTAAGCCACTGAGACAAACTCCCAGCCCGTTTTTTGAGGCAGGGTCGCACTATGTAGCTCAGGCCAGCCTTGCGCTCGCATTGTAGCCCAAGTGGGCCTCGAACTCACAACGCTCCACCTACCTCAGCCTCCCGAGCGCTGGGATTAAAGGGAGCGCTGGGATTAAAGGCGTGCGCCACCACGCCCAGCTAAATGTTGGTTTTGTATATCTTTTGGTTTAGTTGATTTTTTCTTTTTTTATTTTCTATTTCACTAACTTCTGAATTAATCTTTGTTATTTCCTTTCTTTCTCTTGCTTTGTTCCCGTTGTTCTACTTTTATACTGTGAAATTTCGTAGTATTGATTTGAGATCTTATTTTTAGACAGAGGTGTCAACTGCTCTAAATTTCCTCTGCGCAGTGCCTCAGCATCATCCCATAAATTTTAATTTATTGTATGTTTCATACAACTAAAAGATTTTCCATTTTTCCTGTGGATTTTCTTTTACCATGGATTATTTTCATACACTCTGAAGACATGGAAATACACGGTGAAGAGCAAATTAAAAAGGAAAATGTTGGGAGTTTTTGGGGGGGGTTGTTTGTTTTATTTTTTGTGTTTTTGAGACAGGGTCTCACTATGCAGTTCAGGCTGGCCTTGGACTCACTTTTTAGCCCAGGCTGGTCTTGAACTTGCAACGATCCTCCTACCTCAGCCTCTCGAGTGCTAGAATTATAGGAGTGCGCCACCACTCCTGGCTAAAAAGGAAAATGTTAATTAACCATTTAGTGCTCTGTTTCCTCTTAATTGTTTTAATTGAAAATATTTCCTGTTTTTTCTCTAATTTACATAGGGTACACTGACAATGCTAAATGGAGATTATATTGAAGGTTATTTTAGTGGAGAATGGGGATCTGGGATAAAAATCAATGGAACCTATTTCAAACCCAGTCTGTATGAGAACGATAAAGACAGACCTAAATTTCTGTGAGTAACTGTTGTTTTTTCTGGATTAGTTATTGAATGTTTTGGATTGTCTTGCTTTCATCAAAGCTGGTTAATATTTTAATAGCAAAATCAAAGTGTTTTGGTTTTTTGGGTTTTTTTTCCCCTGAGACAAGGTCTTGAAATGCAGTTCAGGCTGTATCTTTGAACTTACAGTGATCCTCCTGCCTCAGACTTCTGAGTGCTGAGATTACAGGCATGTACTACCACTCCTGGCTGAAAAGCAAATGTTTTTAAATTTTTCCCTTTTTTTGGGGGGTGGGGCACGATGTGGAATGAGATAGGGTCTCACTATGTAGTCCAAGCTGTCCTCACACTTGGGTCAATCTTCCTGCCCCAGCCTCCCAAGTGCTGGGATTACAGGCGTGTGCCACCACACCCAACCAAGTTTTCCTTTTTATAAACAAAGTATAACCCCTGAATTCTCAACTGACACCAGTGTTCATAACTAAATCAATGGTCTTGGCTTAAATTACAAACCTCAGTAATAGATGTTTATAATAAAAATTACTGGTGTGAGAGGAGTCCCACTGCTAATAGTACAGGGGTTCAGGTTAGCTAAGACAGTATTTTCTCCTTTTCAGCAGGAACCAATTTAACAAAATTAATTCTGTGAAAATGGAGGAGACAGAGGACTCAATTCTGATATGCTTTGTGCTTAATAATCCGTATACTTGAATCAATAATAATAGCCAAATCCATCCCTTTCAAATTTTTGTTCACTGTTTTCAAAATAGAGCTGTTGAAATCAACTTAAGCAGTTTGGGCCACAGAAGTATTCTCATTTATAAATCAGAAAGCTTGCATTGTTTGGAACAATTTTGCACAGAACTGATTCATAAAGGTTGTTGTGGCTCTATTAGCAGGAAGCTAGGAAACCTGGCAGTGGCAGCTGATGAGAAGTGGAAAGCAGTATTTGACGAATGTTGGCACCAGCTGGGCTGTGAGAGCCCAGGCCAGGGCGACGTCTGGAAAGCCTGGGACAACATTGCTGTGGCCCTGACCGCCAGTCGGCGTCAGCACAGAGACAGGTGGGTGATGCCCGGCACTAGGCTGAGCATGTTAGAAAAATAAAGCATAAGACCAGTGAGTAGTCAGGACTCACTACATTTTATTTTAAAATATAATTTGAAAGTTAATCGTGTACTTCTCTTCCTGGGTAAGATGGATTAAAGCACACCTCCTTTATCTTCTGCTGAACTTAACTATTAAACCTGCACAGAACACATGGACAGCTGTTTGAGAGCTCTGGAAAGTAACAGGCAAAGGGAGCAAGCACAGCTCAACCCAGTGCTGAGCCATTGGTGTTTTTCTCTCGTGTTCTTCAGTCTGCACTCAGTGGAACCTGGAGCCTGGAAGTAAGCACAATGGTACTGAGGGAGATCTGGAAAAATCCTTCTGGTTCCCGCTTGAGGGGTGACAACAGAACTTTTGGAACTCTGAGTGCAGGCAGCACCATGCTTCCTTCCTGTCCTCTCTCCCTCCTTTCCTGCCCTTGCCTCCAGGTTCTTCTGCAGCAGAGGTGGCAGTGGGAGCACCGGGAGCAGCCAAGGACGGGACTTGCAGGAGCTACAGCTCTGAAGGAGTGGAGAGCTGTCTCGCCAGAACCTCATGTCCAATAGGCAAGGCTAAGCCTCTTGATTGGTTGTTTCACTCTGGTCTCCCAGCCTTTGGCCCCAAATATGCCACATTCACAAAAATGAGTAGTTTCTGGTGGAATGACTTGAAAGAAAAGTTCTGAGAACCTGCAAATACCCAGGAAGTGAGGGAAAGAGAGCTCTGGAAACAACCCCAGGAAGTTGCTTATGAACTCCTGGGCTCACCACGCTGGTACATGTGCAGATTTGGTTTTAGTGGTGCACCAAAGGCCGTGAGAGCCACACAGGTTGATAGACCTGCACTTGGGCCCAGCGTGGCTGCTTAGCTGACATCCACCCAGCTTTCAGTGGTATTGGAACCACAGCCCACAGAAGACTGGAACAAAACTTCCAGCTGTTTTAAGGGTTTCTAACATCTTCACATTCAGTGATTTGCTAGAACTCAGAAGACTCAAAATATAGATGTACTGATGAGTAAGATCACAACAGCACAGTAGGGTTACACAGCCAGATCAAAGGAGGAGGACACCTATGTAAGCGTCCCACACCTGTCCTTTTCCTGAGGGGTCACACAGCACACACTCTTCCTAGCAGTAAAACACAACTGCGTGTGTACAGCGTTGCCCTCCAGAGAAACACACTGGCTACTCAGGACTGTGGTTGTCACTTGAGGTCCTCCATGTTGGCACCCTGTTGCCTGGCAACCAGCAGAGTCACGCAGTAGTCCTGAAAGAAAAGCTGTGTTCACCATAAATCACATGGTCGACGTAGTCCACAGAGAGCAGAATCTCTTACCAGTCGGGAGGTTTCACATCAACATGGGGAACTTGGAGGAAGCATAGTTCCGAGGCTCCAGCTGAGCGCCAACCTTCTGTGCAGGTCCTTCTGAAGGTAACAGTTCAGGCCTGCTGTGTTTACTCTTCCTGCATGTGAGCATGCTCCACAGGATATAAATAAGACCCAGAGTAATCTTGGAATTCCAAGTTGGGGAGACAATCAGCAGACATCGGTGATGTGGTGTTGGAGTTACCTGAGAAGAACTTAAAAGCAGCTGTTATAAAAGTGAGCAAGTGAGCAACCACAGACATCTTTGAACAAATACTAAAATGAAAGTATCAGTGTGGGTATGGCAGTGCACATCTGTGTATCCCAGGTACTCTGAAGGCTGAGGCAAGAGGATCACAAATTGGAGGACAGCTTGGGCAACTTAATACACTATCTCAACATGAAAGTTTTTAAAAGGCTGGGGAAATCCAGGAGTGGTGGTGCACACCTGTAATCCCAGCACTCAGGAGGCTGAGGCTTGAGGAGGTCCAGGAGTTCAGGGCCTGCCTAGGCTGAATTCAAGACCAGTCTGGACTACATAGCAAGACCCTGTATCAGACCTCCCCTCCGCCAAAAAAGGCTGGGGCTATGGATTGGTAGTAGAACACTTTCATAGCCTGCCTGAGGGCTTGGGTTCATTGCCCAGTACCAGGGGGAAAAGTATCACCAAAGAAATGGAAGACATAAGGACCAAACCAGAGTTTCAGCGTTAAAAACTACAATAATCAGAATGAGTCACTGTGTGGACTCAGAATCAGTGAATCTGAAAACAGATTTGTAGGAATCGTCCACTCTGAACAACATCATGGAAAAAAGCAGAACAGCAACTTAAGGACCTGTGGGGTTAAATTCAAAGCTAAGAGAAAAAACTATGGGATGGAAATTCGTTGAAGAAATAATGAAAATTTACCATATTTGGTGAAAGATATGAATCTATAGATTTGAAAAGCTGAGCAAATCCATCCCAGATCTAGCCAGAGATGGCACATCCACAGACGCATCCTGTTCAGACTTGAAGACGGGGAGCCAGAAAGGGGCACACATGCAGAAACGTAGATCAGATGGTTTCGGGAGGCCAGAGTGCCACAGTGTTTTTGAAATGCCGGAAGAAAGGTTATAGATAACACATTTTCTCATTTCTTTCTTTTTCATCTTCTCTCCTGTTTTCTCCAATCTGCCTTTCTTCAAATCTCCTTACTCAATCAGTAGCTCCCGTAAACCCTGCGTAACATTTGGACCTAAAGAATGTTCTACTCCCTGCAGTGAAATAATTAACTATTTTAAATCTAATTCTATGTCATTTTTTTTAGCTATTCCTTTACTGTTAAAACATCAAAAAACTTTTTTGCTTTGTGTGTGCAACTATATGTACTTGATTTTAATTAGTTTTTTGCCAATTTCATGCACAAATATTGGTTGCTAATACCCAGAAACTAAAGAAGTTTCAGCAAGTGTCCATTTACTCAGAATACAACTATATATTCCGAATGAGTCAATGTTCTAGTTTCTTACAATTCTTTGTACAAGTCATCAAGTATATAAGCACAATATAGTGATGTAGAAATTAATTTCAGAGATTGAAAAATATTTCAGGAAATGTAAATGTCTGAGTGGTCTGACAAATAGTAATTGTTTTTCTATTAGATTAGTCTAGATTCTAATTGCATACCCCCAAATATTGGGATTTAAAATAAACCACAGTATCTCTGCTTGGGATTTTTTAATTCTCTGAGAAAAATTAAGAATTTATACTGTCATTCTTGAGTTATTACATGAAGACATAGAACTTGAGGCTTTAACTTTGGTTAACTGTTGTTGGGTGTTCTTAAAATTGCACTGCTACCACAAAGATCTTATTTGTTTGTTATTATTAACCTAATAATGACTTACACTGTTTGCAATTTCTACAGTTTGATTGCTAACCTGTGATTTGTCGTGGCTACTTGTACAGAGCTTCCCTCTGCCCGTTCCACGCTTCCTCGCCTCTCACCTTCTGGGTGCCCACACTGTCTGTCTGCTTCCTGAGCGCATTTGTATTTCTTCATTTGCCCTTTTTACTGCATTTTCATCTCTAACAGGTTTATTGCTAGTTTTTTCTTTAGGCTAATATCATGGATTTCTCAGCACTGCAATAGATTGGAGCAAAATCTTCACTAAATTATTGTAACTGGTTTGAAACTGTTAAATGCTATTTTGAGTGAATGTTATGTAAACATGGTATCTTAATAGAATGTACCATTTATAAGCTCATTTAGGCCTAAAATGATCCTGGATGCTCCACTTCACTCATATTTTGTGACCATGTTCCACGTGCACATTTACAAGGTCTTGTTTTCTTGATATGAAATACATAATAGACTTTCCTTTCCTTTTTTATAGTCCAGAAATGTTAAGTCGCTCACATACTCAGACACTAGAGAGTTTGGAATTCATTCCACGGCATGTTGGCGCTTTCTCTGTGGAGAAATACGATGACATCAAGAAGTATTTAATAAAGGTAAACTGGAATCAAACTGACCTTGGTTTTGTGAATTAATGATGTAACTACGGCATCATATCACACAAATGTTAGCCTAGTCCTGGGTTTATTTTTTAAGTATTTCTTTTGCTAGTTCTCTAAAATCACTTTCTATATAAAGAAAGAAGTTATTCAAGGAGTTTTTCTGTTTGAGTTTTGGGGGGTTTTTTGGTTTGTTTTCTGTTTTTTTTTTTTTTTCTTTTTTTCTTGTCTGTTTGGTTTGGTTTTTCGTTTTTTGTTTTTGTTTTTTGTTTTTTTGAGACAGGATCTCACAGTGTAGTCAGGCTGGTTTTGAACTCACTATGTAGCCCAAGATAGCCTCCAACTTGCAGTAATCCTCCTGCCTCAGCCTCCCAAGTGCTCCACCATTTCCAGCCTGTTCAAGTTCTTAACTACAATCAAAGTTTAAAGTGGCTTTTTGTTCTTTTTGTTTTGTTTTGTTTTTGGATTTTTTGTTTTTTATTTTTTGGTGCTAAGGACCAAATCCAGGGCTTCCAGCTTGCTAGACAAGCGTTCTACCACTGAGCTAAATCCACAGCCTCTAAAGTGGCTTTTTGTTAATAACATTAGCAAAGGAGAGACTGTCTAAGGGAAGCACGCTGGTCTCACCCATGGAATGTTGTCTGCTTCCTTCTCACCCCTATAAGAAGAGCTGCAGTCTAAAGTAGGGCATGCATTGGTAGAGGGTACAGGAGAGCATACAAAGAAATCAGAGAAACAGGAACATGGCTGTTTTAATGCATAATCAACAGTTCATGTTTGGGTTTCTCTAAGGTAACATTTCGAGTTTTTGTGAAGTTTATAATGATTACTTTATTTAATGGCATTCCATGTCAGTGCTTCCAAAGCTATTTTTTCAAGGTGTTAAATGGGTTTCTAAGAAGATTAGAAACTCCACTAATCATTCTTTACTCTCTAGCTCGCTGAGCTCAGCTCATGTGAGTGAAGTCATGTAGTATTTGTCTTTCTGTGCCTGATTTAACTCTCTTAATATTATGACCTCCAGGTCATTCATGTGCTGCCAGTGACAGGATTTTATCCTTTTTTATGACCAAATAGTTTTCCATTGTGAAAGATTAAATGATGATCTTCTGTTACCCAGAGGGTGACTATGCTAAACAGTATTGCATTGTATTGTTGAATGTTCTTATCAAAAAGAAATGATAAACAATTGAAATTATGGAATAACGAAATTATCCTGAGTGGATGCACATTGTATAAATGTACCAAAATATCACACAATATGCCATTAAAATGTATAATAATTACCTGCCAATTAAAAAGAAAAATTAGGAACTCCAACTTTTTGGGGTATTTTGAGACAGGATCTCACTATGTATTTCACGCTGTCCTTGAACTCACTGTGTAACCCAGGCTGGCCTTCATCTCCTGCCTCAGCCTCCTGAGTGCTGGATTACAGGGGTTCCGTGCAATGCCCAGTGTAGGAATTCCATGTGTGTACTGCATTTATGCAGACTTGATACTTTGGACTAGTTTGTCATATGAAACTGCGTAGATTGACTCTCTGCTCTCCATGCATACTGACTGGCTTCCTGGCTCCTCTTCCTGCACAGGCCTGTGATACTCCCCTCCACCCCCTGGGAAGGCTTGTGGAGACGCTGGTTGCCGTGTACAGAATGACCTATGTGGGTGTGGGCGCCAACCGCCGGCTATTGCAGGAGGCTGTAAAGGAGATTAAGTCCTATCTTAAGCGGATTTTCCAGCTGGTGAGGTAAAAGATCTTTTCACTGAAGTCTGAAAGCACTGGAACAATAGTTTATATTAATGTTTGTGTATTTTCAGCCTAAATCTAGATACTGCAACTTTGTTTTGTCTGTTATTTTTTTTCTGTTTTTTTGGTTTTTGTTTTTTTGTTTTTTTGTTTTTTTTGTTTTTTTTGTTTTTGTTTTTTTTTTGCGGCACCGGGGATTGAACTCACAGCCTTGCGCCTGCCCTGGCCAGGGCAGGCGCTTAAGCCACTGAGCCAAACTCCCGGCCCTGGTTTTTTTGAGGCAGGGTCGCACTATGTAGCTCAGGCCGGCCTTGCGCCGCGTTGTAGCCCAAGCCGGCCTCGAACTCACAACGCTCCACCTACCTCAGCCTCCCGAGTGCTGGGATTAAAGGCGTGCGCCACCACGCCCGGCTTTTTTTGGGTTTTTTGATAGGGTCTTGTGATATAGTTCAGGCTGGCCTCAAACTCACAGTAATCCTCTTGCCTCAGCCTTCCAAGTGCTAGGATTGCTGTCGTCCTCCACCATACATTTGGTATAAGATGTCTTTTGTCCATTTTTGTTTCTGGTTTGGTTTCGTTTGGTTTGGTTTGGTTTTGAAGGTCTAAATCACTAAAGTATCCAGGTTAGGCTTGAATTATCAGTCCTGCCGCATCCTCCAAGTGCTGGGATTACAGGCATGAGCCACCATGCCCAGCCTAGTTGTCTTCTTATTTTGATTTAACATCTAGGCAAAATTATGCCCCTAACGCCTAACTACCAGTATCTATCAAGCTCTGTCACTGAGTATGCCCTGTCCCTTGTCAACAGCATCATTTACATTTATTTATTCAACAAATAGCTAATAGCCACCATCCTGTGGCCAGGGAGGCCTATTAGTGAGCAAAGCAAAACAAACAAGTAAAAAAAAAAAACTATTTCTTGGAACTTAACATTCTAGTGGAGAGAAAGAATGAGCAAGTGAAATATATAGTTTGCCAGTGATTAACACTTTAGTGAAAAATAAACATGGGATGGAGGATGGAACTAGAGAGGAGGGGCTGCTGTGTGCAGAATTTGGGACACTGTCAGGTAACATTTGTGCAGGAACTTTGATCCATTAAAGGTTTTGGGAAAGCAAATTCCAGGCAATAAGCAAATTCAAATTTCAGAGATACAAGATTTTTTATTGTGTTTATGCCGACAGATAAATACTGTATAGTTACATAAAAGTTTTGAATTTTTCCTAAAAACTTTTTTTTTTTTTTTTTTTTTTTTTTTTTTTTTTTTTTTTTTTTTTTTTTTTTTTTTTTTTTTTTTTTTTTTTTTTTTTTTTTGTGGTACCAGGGATTGAACTCACAACCTCACACCTGCCAGGCAGGCGCTTAAGCCACTGAGCCAAACTCCCGGCCCTCCAGGAACTTCTTATTAGCCTCAAAATTGATAAACATGTTTGGAAATATTTCCGGTTTGGGGAGACTAAGTGTGTCCACTGAGATCTCAGGACTGGAAGTGTTTCAGCTCTCCCATTAGCTAGATGTATAGGATGAAGATACGTTTCTTGGCCTTTTTTAGTTTCCCCAATTACAAAATGAGGGCAGAGGGAGGGGCAAGGTATAAGTCTGCAAAAGTAGAGATAATTGCAAGCTGCCTCTGAAAGGTCAAGATTTAAGCCTGTAGAACTAAAGAAGACAGAAAGCTTATTTATGACAGAGCCTGCTGGCATACCAGAAATCAGAGATAAAATCTGGGAGTGGGGGTGAAAAATTTACTGTTAGCAACTCATTTTTTTAACAGAACACTTTTAAAATTTGCATTAATTGAATTTTTTATAATTTAACCATCTTTTAATATTGAACATTTAAGTAGTTTCTGGTATTTGCTTATATCTGTAAATAATGGTCCCTGGTCTAAGTTAGTATACACTGACCTTAGATAAGATTTGCCAGTAAAAGATACCTTGTATTACTCAGATGTCTTCATTCCTTAGTTACTGACAGGGTTTTTAAAATATTATATAGGGCTATGGATATAGCTCAGCAGCACAGTGCCTGCCTGGCAAGCGCAAGGTCCTGAGTTCAATTCCTGTAACAAAAAAAAAAAAAAGTAAAAAGATTATTTAGTAGCTGCACTTTTTTGTGCACATATGTGTGTGTGTTGTTTTGTTTCTGTTTTTGTTTATGACAATGTCTTGCTCTGTAGCTCAGGCTGGCCTTGAACTCATGGCCCTCCTGCCTCAGCCTTCCTGGATTATGGGATTATAGGCAAGTGTCACTGTGCCCTGCACTATCTGTGTTCATAATTTTATTCTGTAAGCAGCATCAGTTAAGAATCTCAGAGAAACAGCTGAGTGTGGTAGTACTTGCCTGTAATCCCAGCACTCAGGAGGCCGAGGCAGGAGTATCACTGTGAGTTAGAGGCCAGCATGGACTACAAAGTGAGTTCAAGGCCAGCCTGAACTGCATAGTGAAACCCGTCTCAAAAAAAAAAAAAAAAACCTCAGGGAACTAAAATATTTACTTGATGATAAAGAATGATTTCATAGGCCCTTAAATGAATTAACAAAAATGTATTTTTAGTCTTTTGAGCCAATCTAGAAAAATAATTGTGTGGGGTTTTTATATGTATTGTTTCTTAGGTTCTTGTTTCCTGAACTTCCTGAAGAGGGCAGCACAATTCCTCTGTCTGCTCCTCGGTCAACTGAAAGGAAGTCGTTTTGCACTGGGAAGTCAGATTCCAGATCTGAATCACCAGAGCCAGGGTAAATGGAGTTGGGTGAGAGGGTGGAGAAAGGGTGTTTGGGCCAGAAGATGTTATCAAAGAGTCCCCAGAACAAGTGGCGCTCTCTGGATCTGTTTCCTGGTTTCTACCGTGCTTTGGTTGTATCAGGTGATCTCCAGGTTCCTGTGAGGTCTCAAACTCTGTACCTCAGGAAAAAGCAGCCACGAATAATCAGGGCATGAAGGTTGCCAAGCAAAGTAAATCATTCAGACCAAGGGAAACCATGGAAGAAGCAGCCTCAGAATGGAAACACATTCAAGTTACTGGGTAGAATTCATGTTAGTGAGAAACCAAGTTTGGGGCTCTAGGTGAGCTCCTCATTTAGCGAGTAGAGTAATGGAACCTTTACATTTTTCCATCTTTGGCTTTTCCACTTTGAATTTTAGAAACCGAGATTCAGTCTTTGATTCTGTGTGCAGTTTTAATACAAAATTGCCTTGGTTTCCACTCCAATATTTTGTAGTTGCGTGGTAACAAGCTCTGGATTACTGCTTCCTGTGCTGCTGCCTCGGCTGTACCCACCGCTCTTCATGCTGTACGCTCTGGAACACGACCGCGAGGAGGACGTCTACTGGGAATGTGTCCTGCGGCTAAACAAGCAGCCAGATGTGGCTCTCTTGGGCTTCCTTGGAGTGCAGAGGTAAGTTGAGTAGTTAGTTATAAGCAGAACCAAGAGGTGTTTTGTTTTGTTTTGTTTTGTTTTTTGTTTTGTTGGTACCAGGGGTCAAACTCACAGCCTCATACTTGCCAGGCAGGCACTATGCGACTGAGCTGTATCCCCAGCCCCACTAAGAGGTTTTAATTTCAAATTTATCAGCATTATCAGGAATGTGGTGCTTGGTATCCACTTTTATTTATGTATGTGTGCACACAGATGACATGCAGTTTATTTACTTATTTGCGTATATCTTTTAATAAGCCAAAGTAATATTTAATCATCTTCATTTCTGAAAATATATGGAAATGAATATGAAACTGCTTATTCTTATATTGTCATGTAGAGAAACTAAATATCACTTATCTGGTCTGCTACTTTGTACTTATTTAAAACAAAAGATACATTTTATATCACATCCCTTAGAAAAAATTGTGCTCAGTCTTTGGCGTTCTTTCCCTTACTGTCTGCCTTTCTTTTCCAGCTGCGTTTTTCAGTTTAAAATTCTAGATGTGCTCTTGTTGTAAGGCATTATTTCTTCTTCCAAGGTGACACCAAATTACTGCTTCCTTTCCAGTGCAGAAATAAAGCTGATCCCCTAAGTGTACAGATACACTCAGTATTCTATATTTGTTCTATCCAAAAAAAAAATGAGTAAGACTTAATTGGAAACTTTTTTCAATGGAATAATTTAATGATAAATAAATGAGATAAGACTGAGTGAAGGCCTGGTAAGAGCAAGGTCATGAGTTCAACCCCTGGTACCAAAAAAAAACTAAGTGAAGGAAAGATTTTAGACTATTTGTTACTATGTGTAGGATCATTGAATATAGAATCATAAATTCCTTACAGATATGATAGAAACTGGAATTTTTTTAAAACTTAAATTATCTGTGGAAGTTACTTTTAATGAGAGAACACAGAAGTCCATATAGCTGTCAACTTTTTATAGAGACTTCTCTATTACAATAACAATTTGTATTAACAACCTGTGGATTTCATTGTAGGAAATTTTGGCCAATAACTTTGTCAATCCTTGGAGAAAGTAAAAAGGTATAGTAGATTTTAGTTTCTTTAAAATGTTTCTCTTTGGTATGAAGGATTAAAGGATTACTGGTTTTTTGGGGTTTTTTTTTTGTTTGTTTGTTTGTTTTTTGTTTTTTTTTTTTTTTTTTGGAGTGGGGGTGGTTATCAAGAATTGTCGAACTCATGACCTCGCACTTGCCAGGCAGGTGCTATGCCACTGAGCTATATCCCTGGCACAGTGTGAAGAATTAGATGGCAAAAACTTTTTTCATTTTACTTTGGTAGAACAGTAGTTGGACTTGTGCTAGCATCAGTTATTCACTAGTGAACTACGTTGTGGTCCTCAGTATCATTTACTTTTATTACCGCAAAAGGCAGCTTTCCTTTCTGACCTTCATTCTCTTTTCGTAGATTTTGCCAACCACAAAAGATGCTTGTTTTGCTTCAGCAGTAGAATGTTTGCAACAGATCAGGTAATTTCTGATTCACTGACAGATCAAACAACTCAAAGTTATTTTTTAATCTACTGGGATATTAATGACACCTCATCTCTAACCTAGTGTCAGGTTCCGCTCAGAGATCAGAAAGTCTCTTTTGAGTCATTTAGGTTAACTTTTACTCAAAAATGCCCTTGCATTTTCAAAAATAGTGGAGAACCTATCCAATAATTTATCTATATACTAACATCTTTAGCCAAATAGAAATTAACCAAATCTGTAATTCAAAAAAATAGCATAGCCAGGGATATAGCTCAATGGGACAAGCGCCTGCCTGGCAAGCGAAGGTCCTGAGTTCAATTCTCAATACTGCCCCCCCAATAAAAAGCATGTATTAGAATAAGATAGGGAAAAGGAAATGGTGTGTGACTTACAAATTCTTCCATGTGAATTGTCAACAGCTGGAGGTAGTTTTTCTCAAGCCCCATAGTGTGGCAGAGGGCTCCCTCCCAGGGACTCAGTATGCCTGGTGTATCCAGTTTAAATTGCCTGTGAAACTCAGTAAGGAGTGTTGTCAAAAAGTTAATAAGAATTGGCTTTGTTAAGAAAATTATAAGAGGTCTTTTTGTAATTTTTTCTTTTTTTAACTTAGCACAACCTTTACCCCATCAGACAAACTTAAAGTCATCCAGCAGACTTTTGAGGAGATCTCTCAGAGTGTCCTGGCTTCACTCCAGGAAGACTTCCTGTGGTCCATGGATGACTTGTTCCCTGTGTTCTTATATGTGGTGCTGCGGGCCAGGTATCCGATCTTTCAACTTTATTATCAGAGCCATTGTTTTAATACTGCTGTTTGCTTCTTCTGAACTGACGAGAGAAATGTGTCCTCTTCTGTAGGGAAAAAAAACTCCACACTATGGTATTACGTTTTTATTTGAGCTGTTCTTTCTTTTCCCATCAACAGATTCAAAGGCAGATGGACTTGTGAATAGAAAAAACTAACCATCCTTTTCTCTTTGGGGCAGGATTAGGAATTTAGGCTCTGAGGTGCACCTCATTGAAGATCTGATGGACCCTTATCTCCAACATGGGGAGCAGGGCATAATGTTCACTACCTTGAAGGTGGGTGTAGGTATTATTTAATAATTGTTTAGCTTAAAACTGTCCTTTATTTACCATATTATCAATCTGTCATTACTTTCGTTATAGAAAAATTCAATGCAAACATTACCTTTAGAACATGCACAATATTTAAAACGATCATACTATATTTTTGAAAAGTAGGATGTCAACCATTATTCAGAATACTAAAACAAATTATTCACTTGCCAGTTATTCAAATTGTTAAAAATGTTTATACTTGCATAAATTTCAGATGCTTTGGGGCTTAAGTAACTCCAAAAAGAAATCAGAAAGAATTCATAATGTTCTAAAAAGTATCCAACAGTAAGTCTATTTAATGGAACTTACAGGCGGCAGTGTATAAATAATGTGTTTTAATTCCATCGGTCTCCTGTCGCTTGTATTTACTATAACCAGTAGGTTACAAATGAGGCTTTTTGGTCCAGGTGCCCTCTAGGTATTATTGTTAGAAGTAATTTTCATTTCCCACAATTGTTTTTTTCTTCTTGGATTTTGATAGAATTACTCTAAAGTTTCCTGGAAGACCAAGAAATGGCAAAAACACTTCTGAAAAGGAAGCAGAATAAGCCCTGTCTTCCAGTTAGTAAAATATTATAAAATCAGCCAGGCGTGGTGGCTCACGCCTCTAATCCCAGCACTCGGGAGGCTGAGGCAGAAGGATCATTGTGAGTTTGAGGCCAGCCTAGGCTACAAAGCAAGTTCAAGGCCAACTTGAACTACATAAACCCTGTCTCAGAAATGCAAAAAAATAAATAAAATCACAGTAATTAGGATGAAATAGTATTTTGCTGTCACAGGAGTAAATAGTACCTAAGTGGAAAGGATAGCCTCTGTACAGACACCGCTGCAATGAAATGATATGAAAATGCGAGCATCAAAAATAGAAAAAGGATGAATTATTTAATAAAAGGTTAAACATAATGTTAGGTAATTTATTAGCTGTTTTAGAAGAATAGAATAGCAAATTAGAGATGCTTTGGGAGTTAAATATAGAGAAAAGAAGACCAGGAAAAACAGGTAAATTAAAATAAGGGAAAAAGTAGAATTTAATGTCAAGTTTCACCTAAACAGCAATTTTTTTTTTTTTTTTTTTTTTTTTTTTTTTTTTTGAGACAGGGTCTTGCTATGTAGTTCGGGTTGCCCTTGAACTCACTATGGAGCCCAGGCTGGCCTCAAACTCAGCAATTCTCCTGCCTCAGCCTCCAGAGTGCTAGGATTATAGGTGTGCCACCACCACACCTGGCACACCCAATACATTTTCTGCTTTAAAAAAAAAAAAAAACTGAAAAAAGGGAAGGAAATTAGAAAAAATATGGTTAAAAATTACTTACATTTTTGTATTTATGTTCTATGTAAAGTTTCTCTAAACAGACCACAAAGGGAGGAACAGAGTAAGTAAATTTACATCTAGAAAAATGCTCAAATTCACTGAAAATCGTAGATGCAGTTGTGAACAAGGTGTCATTTTATACTTTCTATATTAGCAAGTGTGTTTTAAAATTATTCCACATGCTAGGGGGCTTACATTGCTGATAATGGGACAAGTAGCAGTCACACTTTGCTATTGTACTAGTAATTGCTCTAAGTTGCTACTAACATAAGTACCAACACTGGAGTTTGACTCTAATCCTGTTCTCAGGAATGAAAGCCCAGAAAACATATCTGGATGTGCTGTTCATTGTAGTATGACTAATTCCCAAACCTAGGTACTTTCAGGATCAGTGAAGATGCTTTTTAAAAAATGCATTCCTGGAAATTCAGACTTCTGGGCTTGCAGTACTGTTTAGTATCTGTGTTTATTAAACGTCTCAGGTGCTTCTAGCTGCAGTTGTTGTAGTGAACCTTTGAACACCAGTCACTGTTGATACATTAGGTTATTTCTTCATAGCAAATCATATTATACAAGTTGTAAAAAGTTTTTTGTTTAATACACAAAACTTTATATGAATTATACTGGAGCAAAAAATAGCCACTGGATACGGGGACTGGAAGGGGACAGGGAATGTGCACGGAACTGAGTTTGTTGGTACATCAGTCAGTGCTGAAGAATTTTCTTGCTTTAGATTCATGTGCATTGCTGTTTGTATAATTTTTTTAAGTAAATTATAAATTGTTTTAAACTTTCCTCAGGCATGTTACTACCAGATCCAGCGTGAGAAGCTTAACTAGTCTGCATAACAGCCTGAAAACTGGATTATCTGCTACCATCTGGAGTCTATTTGTAGTGGTGGAAAAAAACTATTGAAATTAGAAAGGACTTTATGTAATTTTGGTGGTTATTCTGAGCCTCACTAATAATTTAGAGCCCAGAGCCCAAGAAAAAAACTGTGTGGTTTAAAAAGAAGGCAGAAAACTTCAGTAGAAATAGATTGGACCAGTTGTTGATCTATGTTAAATTCCAAAAATTTCATACTTATATTTGGAACAAGAGCATATCCCGCCTGTACTCAACAGTATGTCAGCTACATGAAGTTGTAAGAAAAGTTCCCAGCACACCTTTTTATAGTAAAGAAGTTGACGAGTATTTCTGAGTTTCTGGATTGTCGGAATCCATCTGCAGTTGCCCCAGATCCCTTTGCAAGGAGCAGGTTGTACTGGAAACTACACAGGCCATTCTCTGCCCTCCTGACCCTCCCAATCCTGTGTGCATCATGCTTCTTCGCTGGTGGAGGGGGAAGGGGAATTTTTAAACTGCAGTTTTAACTTTTCTAAGCTTTTCCTCTGTGTATTGAGGGTGGGAGAGATTCATACAGTGACTATCACATCTGGACCCAAAAATGTAGACTGCATCCAAATAGAAGTCTTCTGCCTCCTGATTAAGGATCTAGGAATTCTGGTTTTGCTTTCCTTGTTGTGCTACAGAGTGCAAGCACACTGGAATTCAACATGAACTCCAGGCCACTGCGGCCCTCAGCTGTCCACATGCAGATGCTGCATGCCAAGACTGGGATGAGCCCTTCCTCACACAGCCTGAGGCCTGGGATGTGTGGAAACAGCTGCATGGACCCCCAGCCTAGTGTTCTTCTTTACCTTGTGCCAAAGCCACAGGTGGGAAGAAAAAGGAAATGAGCTTTGGCCTTTCCCATCTCAGAAGTATTGTTCGCCTCAACAGTGTGGTGTTTTGCTTTTTTTAACTGTACTGTTGTAAGTTGTCAGTTTGCACTGTACCAGTAACACTAGTAGCTGTTTGGATCACCGAGGTGCTCTTCTCCTCTCATCTCCACACGGGTGAGCACAGGAGCCCGAGCAATGTGAAGTGACTCAGCAGATGTTCATCACTATTGAAAAAGGATCATGGTCTCTGCAGTTTATAACCAAGACAAATGTTTGTTAAAATACTGTTTCTGAATGTTAGCTGTAATGTACAGCAATTTTCATAATAAAAAGCATTCATCTTTATGAGGTGGTTATAGAAGAAATGACATTGGACAGCCTTAGAAGTTAAAGAAGGCTGGGTGTAGTGGCGTATGCCCATAATCCTAGCACTCAGGAAGCTGAGACAGGAGGACTGCCATGAGTTCAAGACCAGCCTGGGCTCCATAGTGAGTTCAAGGCCAGCCTGAACTACACAGTGAGACCCTGTCTCAAAAACCAAAACATTAAAGGAAACCTGACCCCCTTGGCCTCAGAGGACCCTCTAGGGTTTTAGAGGGCCCTGCATCTTTAATAACAGAAGTCGGTAATTACAGTACCTTTGCTGACAAAGAACGAGTTAACTTTTCTGTTCCTAATAACCCAAGGACAAGAGTCCTAAAAGAAACCTATGCTTCTTTAAATAGAGGGCATATTTTGATAGTTACCAGGTTTTTTTGTTTGTTCATTTTTTCTGTCCTAAGCAGATTCAGGGAAGGGAAGAATTAGGATTTAAGATTCTAGTTAGAAACATTAGGTATTAATCATCTCCCAACTTGCGCCCTTTTTTTTTTTTTTTTTTAAGACAGGGTCTTGCTCTGCAGTTCAGGCTGACCTTGAACTCACTTATGTATCCCAGGCTGGCCTTGAACTCACAGTGATCCTCTTGCCTCAGCATCCCAAGTGCTGGGATTATAGGTGGTGTCACCACACCTGGCCCATCTCCTAGTTTTAGTGTTTTCTCCATCTTGCTGCCTTTTGTAACATGCCTGCTCTGTTTGAAAGGACCAAGTCTTTTTTTTCTTTTTCTTTTTTTTTTTCCCCCTTTGGTACTAGGAATTGAACTCAAGGCCAAGGCAGGTGCCACACCCCAGCCTGAAAGGACCAACTTTTTTTTTTTTTTTTTTTTTTTTTTTTTTTTTTTTTTGGTACTCGGGATTGAACTCACAACCTTACACCTGCCAGGCAGGCACTTAGGCCACTGAGCTAAATCCCCGGCCCTATTTTATTGAGACAGGGTCTCACTATGCAGTTCAGGCTGGCCTTGAACTCACTTTGTAGCCCAGGCTGGTCTCGAACTCAGGAGGATCCTCCTGGCTCAGTCTCTCGAGTGCTGGGATTAAAGGCGTGTGCCACCACGCCCGGCTAGGACCAACTTTTAAACGTCTGCATTAAATGCTTTGCATTCCATCAGGGATTGTTTTGACTTTCTGGGACACACACACACACAGCATAGCATATTTGGCTGATAAAGACAGATTTATTGAACATCTAGTTCCTTAAGAGCAAAACAGATCCCCAAATGATGGCCAGCCATCTCATCTAAGGACGTGTTGCAATTCATCCTTTCACTGCAGTCTTAAAACTGTCCATTTACTTTGGATTCTTCATTCTACATTTATACTTTCCAGATAGCACACTAAAATTACAAATTTTCATCTCAGAGAAAAACCCTAAATCTCTAGGCCAGTGTCTGCAAGTAGAAATACATAGCACTTACCAACTCAAGATCTTTCACGAGTGTGATGACTGCTCCAGTAGCTGGGGTTGGGGGATCCACCCCATTTCTCTGCATCTGCAATGAGGAGGAGCTGAGATGTACTCACTGCCAAAGACATCACTTTATAGTTGGGTTTAGAAATTTTCAAAGTTAAAAATGAAAACTTAAATAAATGTGTACTTTCCAGTTTATGTTTGCCTATACAGTGGGTAGATGAAGAAAGCCTTGTGTTTAATTTGGGTTAAAAGGGCTGGAAAACCTTGAACAGTTGACATTTGGTCTTTACCTTTTGTTGTAGTCAGCAGCACCATTTCTCATTCTTTGTGTGATGTTTGCTTCCAAGTGCTCTTCCTGCTGACTGATTTGTACAGTAATATATCTGCAGATTCCACATTGTGGAATTAGCTGAATAGAAAGTGGGGAAGGGGTCTGTGTTTGTACTGAAATACGTAGTTTTTTCCCTTGTCATTGTTCCCTAAGCAAGTCAGCTTAGGGAAGATAACCACATAATGTGAGTGCTGTAGTTTACAAATCATCTGGAGATGATTTCAAGTAGCTGCAGGAGGACACACATAGGTCTTATGTGAGTCCTGTGCCACTTCAGTTAAGGAACTGAGCATCCACAGATGCTGGGACTAACTGACAGTCCTACAGTCAGTCTCTGTGCGTGCAGAGCACCAAAGACAGACTACATTCAGAACAGAGGCTTCGCTGGGCACAGTGGCACACATCTGTAATACCAGCACTCAGGAGACTGAGGCAAGAGGATTCCCCATGAGTCTGAGGCAAACCTAGGCTCCATAGTGATTTCAAGGCCAGCCTGAACTGCATAGCGAGACCTTGTTTCAAAAAGGTAAAAACAGGCTTCAAGGGATGGACCAGACACAGCTGTTCCAAATGGGCCTTGTGATTATGGCAGAAGAGTCTCACTGTTTTCTCACCAGAATATAAGAGATTAAGGTTACTGGATCAGTTTACCCCAGGTTCCTCCGTTTTTTCCTTTCATTAAAAATGCCATCTGTTGTGGGGCATCCCTTACTCTGAAATAGTCAACAAAAGTATGAGCATACTATAATAATTCCATGTGTGGGAAGTGTGAGAAAATACTAGGTGAAGGTTGGAAATGATGTACATCACGTGGGCCAACATGAGGAATATGGGGGACTCATGACAGGGAGACTTCTGGCCACTCAGTGATTAGGATGGGTTAGGTCTGCGGATTAAATCAAAGAGGATGTGCAGGGGTTTTAGCCAGAGCAGCGAGGTGACTTTGGCAGCTAATAGCCCACGAGGATTTTCTGCTTGAGCCTTTGTCAGGACAGGAGCAACATTACATGTTTATAGTCTCACAGGTAAGAGACTGATACATCTTGGGTACCAGAAGATGTCTATTAATTGTCTAGCCTTTCTATACATCATTAATTGTGAACAGTGGAATCCTGGGAACTCAGAAAAAGTTGGGTTGCATAGTTACTCATGTTACATGGAGAATTTTATGACTGTGAATGAGCAGGTTCTGCTCTGAGAAGCTATTTCTTGAGTATGAAATTTTGAGTGTCACGGCACTTGGGTGAAGCAGCACATATTCCAGTTCTAGTCCACAGCGTTTGGTGCAAAGAAAGTGACTGTTCCGTGTGGACCAATTTCAGCTGTTCAGTTGCTTTTTCCAGCTTCGTCTATTCAAAACATTGCTTTGAAAAGCAAGCATAATAGGAAAAGAAGTTGAGGCTTTGAATCTTAAATCAGTGTTTTTTAGCGCTAATGGAAATACTTTTAAAGTAATGCTTAGGACAAAGGCCAAACAAAGCTGGACAGTGCAGTTTCTGGGTTGATGACAAGAACTGATTGTCCTTCCTCTTACTTGATCAGCCCCAAATTGCATGCTCGTGGCACCTACTTACTTGCAGACTTAATCAGTTCTCATCCTCTAGATAGCAGGAACATTTAGGTCTCAGCTGACAAAGTTGGTACAAAAGTCATGAGAGAAAGGCAAGGAAGACAGCAGGTACAGCACTTCTTAGGACTGACGAAGCACTGATTTTACTGCTTTTTAAGCCTTCTGAATACCTCTGGAATGTCAGATTCCTTACCTGGAAAATCTCTGAGTTTCCTGATGGGTAAGGAGGTGAAGCCGGCACCTGACTGGAAGAGGGCGGGGAGGCCTGCAGAGGTCAGTTCCCTCCCCCTCAGGGTGAGGCTGCAGGTCCCTGAGGCAGAGATCAACCTTTGTCTTTCATAGCCCCCATTTTTTCTAATCCTTTCCCCACAACTAACATACTAAATTCTTGCTGTGATCCAAACTGTGGGGGAAGCTGCTGCGTGACATTTCACATGTGGAGGGGACACTGAGCAAGTGACGAAACAGGAGAACTGGAAAGAGTGACCTGCAACGTGAGGACAATGAATTGTGCCTAGAGGGAGAGAAGATCCTTTTCTGGAATTCATATGAATTTTATCTAAACTTGGACTGCAGCAACAGTACTCTGGATTGGTTGGCTTAAATGACAGGAATTTTTCATAATTCTGGAACCTGGGAAGTCTGTGATGAGGGTCCTGGTCCTGACCGTAGCTGTCTGCCTTGTCTCTGTAAGCTCACATGAGCTGTCTCAGGAAGGGACTGAGTTAGGTGGCATGGGGGCCGCCCATCTCTCAGAGCTCTATCTCAAAGTCCCATCACAGTGGGAGTCAGGGCTTCAGTAGGAATTGGGAAGGGAAGATGGGTGAAATTCCCTGAAACCTGACTATAAGCCAGCAACAATTTTAGGGCTTTTTATTTTTGGTTTGAGACTGGGTCTCACTTTGTAATGTAGGCTGGCCTTGATCTCACTAGGTAGCCTAGATGTGTGCTGCCTAGCTATGGCAAACAGGATTCACTGAGGTCGTCGAGATGAAAATTAGTGATTTATGCCTCTATGACTGAGAGGCTTTTGGTCAACATGGGCCTTTTAGAATATATGAATTACTTATCCAGGTAAACTTGCATTGGCTGTAATGTATTAGAAGTTATTTTAATAACTAAAATTCACTGCAGAAACCACCACTTGTTATGAAGCACAGGCCAGGGGTGAAGCTCCCTCTGCTCCCATGCCCTGCTGCTGGGTGGGAAGTCCTCATGCAGTACACTGTCACTTGGGCACGTATTAAACATCACCCACTTTGACGTGTGCACATGCTGGTCTAATACAGGAAGTTTCACCAAGGACAAGACGGGGAACACCGTGGGGTAACATTTCAGGGGGTGGCCAGGCCTCAGCCCCATCTCTCCTGTGGGTTTTGTCTATGGCCTTCTGCTTCCCTTTCCCAAGCCCTCTGTGGAAGTGCTGCCCTCCAGGGAGGAAGATAAGTCATACACTGCACTCAGCTGTTTCCCTAAGCGATCCGTGAAGCTCCAGAGGCAGAACACAGGAACAGGCCATGTCCTCTCAGGAGGTGGTGGGTGGCAGCAATATCATGTTTCAGTGGAATTTATCCACTCATTGCTTCAGATGGCTGGAAAAGAAGGTATAAGGGACACTTGTCTAAAACTCTGGCAGCTTTCTGTGTTTCTCTCCTCACTGTCTTAGCATTCAGAACAACATGATGATCTTTTTTCTTTTAGATAGTCTTCCCACTTAGCGAGCGTTCCATTTAGATTCTAGACAATGGCTTTCAACTATCAGGTTCAATACTCCACACACTGAATTTTCACCTAGTGTAATGTTATTTTTGTACCCCCACCCCGTCTGCACTCCAGTGCCCACCACAGTGCCTGCCCTTACACCTGAAGGTGTCTGAGGCTCAGGTGAGAGAGTGGTGGCACTGCCCAGAGAACCACCCTCACCCCAGGACTGCAGCTCTGGGGTCTCAACCTCCACCCTGTCCTTCATCCTTTGTTCCTTGTGGGACTGTATTCCAGCTGCCCACCATAGCTACATGTTTCATAGCACTCTTCCAGGGGCTCATGCTCATTCCCTATCTCAATACCCTACTTTCCTTCTGGTATTTCCTGGGGTCACTTTACACAAGAGTCACCTGCCTAGAATCCTTACTCTGTGTCTGATTGTCAGAGGACTCAAGCCAACCTTACACGTGATTTATTTTTAAATCCATTTACTGCCCTAGTAATAAAAAGGACAAGTTAAAGACACAATCCATTATAAGGAGTTGTGTATTTCAATATGTAGATATGGGACATCCCTATGCCAGAAGGTAGAATGAACCCAGCACACACTTAAACCTGTGCAAAAACCTAAGGGAGGTTGAAGCAGCTTTGAATGAAGGGACAGACACAGAGATATGGTGTGTTGTGATTTACTTAGTATCATAAGGATCATTGCTATTAATGACATGGTGGTAAAGTAAATTCTGAATTAGTGGACAAGTTGGTAAAGTAAATTCATTTCTCAATTGTGGTACCATTCCATCAAATTCAGTGTGTGTTATAACTGTAAAAGTATTTTATGTTTATAAAGAAAAGTTGGATTCTAGGTTCAGACTCCACCCCCATCATGAAAGAATGATGAGACATTTGAAAGTCCTACAAACCATGGGATGATTCCTCATTATGTAGGCAACTTCTGGGAAAAATTTTTGACAAGTACCAGATGTATTCCCTTTGCTGTGTGTTCTTAATCCCTTCCCCATTCTCCTGGCTGAAATGTAGAGATGCTGTCTGGAGCTCAAACTATCACTTAGGAGCAGGTGGCTGGTGGCATACCCCACCACAGGGTGGTAGAGCAAAAAGCTGCAAGAAGCCGCTCCCTGGGGATTTGCTGGGACTGACTGCCCTACCAGCTCTGCATCCTCTGCCTCCTGAGTCTCACATGAGCAAGATTTAAACTTCTACTCTGTTAAGCCATTAGTATCTTGGATTCCTGTCTCTGGAACTAAGCTTACCTAATGCAATATAGTAAATAAATATTAAAATAAGCTTTTCAAATCAGTTGTTAAGGACCAGTGTTGAATCTGATAGGGATAAGAACCATGGTCTAGGATTTAAGAAGGCTGTGGGGTTGGGCCAGCAAGGATATCTAGAAAAACAGGTCATTACTGTGCTGTCTCTGAATTCTGAGAGTAGGTCTCAGCAGCAAGCTGTTACAGGCTCAGGAAGGTGTTCTAAACTGCAGCTGTGTGAGAACTGTAAAGTACGGTGTAAGAAACGGACACCTGCATGCAGTCAGGACAGGAAAGGCCCTTCTGAGCTCTGAATGATAAGCAAGATTAACGAGGTAAACAAGTAGAAGACAAATAAATGTAATATTATTTGCCACTTGTATGTGTGTGTGTTTTGTTTTTGTTTTGTTTTTTGTGGTACCAGGGATGGAACTCAGGACCTCTTGCTTGCCAGGCAGGCACTTACACCGCTAAATTAAATCTCCAGCCTTGCCTCTTGTTTGAAAGGGGGTGGGGGTGGGGAGTGTTATGAAATAGTTTTCTCTCATGCAGCAGGTGATGGTTAGTTTGGAGAGTGAGCACCCAGGGCAAGACTGTAACCCACTGGGTGTGCACTCCAGGGTGTGGTGCAGGGCTGGACCTGCCCAGTGAATCCCACGGAAAATGCGTTCGCTGTGCTGACAGCTGCGTGGCCAGCCTGATAGGGTGAGCTCTGTGCTGTTTATTGATCTGCTTCCTAGTTTGGAATTCCCTTTGGAAGCCGGGGGAAGTGAGGATGATACAACCAGACAAGGAGGACAAGAAGCTCTCCACAGCAGACCGCTCGGGGAATGGTATGTATTACCAGCGGCCTTTTCTAGACCACAAAGACCTTACATCACTCCGAATATGTGATCAAATGCATGGGCAGAAATTCACATCAATTTACAGTGATCCCACTAGGAAGGAGGGTACTACTGAGTGCCCTACTGCAACTACTAGTCCTAAGACAGGGTAATTTCCAAGACTGGCAGGAAAGAAATTGACATGGTATTTTCAGAATATTTCCGTCCCCTAATGTCTTATGTAAAACTTGCAACTGCATAACTTGTTCACATTCAAAATAGCAGTACGAAAGTGGAATTTTTTATGAAAAAAAAATCAAGCATTCACTAAAATCTCCTTAGTCCCTTTACTCAGGAGGACGTTGCAATTTGTGTTAAAAAAACCTACCAGGAGTTGGCGTTTACAGCAACGCTTTCCATAAGAGTTTTCACAGTGGGTGAAAACGACTCAATGAGTTAGAGGAAGCAGATCCAGAAAACAACTGGAAATCTGGGATAAACGACAGACTGATGACAGCGAGGCAGGGAGGGCAATCGCCAGGCTTCCATGGTGGCATCTTGGTTTCTGTGTGACATCCGATCCAGCCCTGTCAGGAAGCAAACATCTTCTCGTTTTGCATAAGCAGCTGATTTTCAGACAGCAAGTGGTGAACCAGGCCCTGCAGCCAGACGTGCCCTCCAGTCCGTGCCATTCCCTTTTGTCTCAGGACACGCCCGCTGTCCGAGTTGCCTTCCACGTTCACCCTTGCTATTCTCACCACTTGGTGTCCCCTCCTAGGCCTCTCCAGAATCCTGAGGCTCCTGCTGCAAGAGCTAAGTCTGTTCTACAGTCGCGACGTGAGCGGCGTGTGTCTCCTGTACGACCTGCTGCACTCACCATGGCTGCAGGCGCTGCTGAAGGTGAGCGCGGCGCCATGGCCCGGCCTTTCCCTCTGTGGGCGCCTGGAGCCGCTGTCCTGCGCCCCGCTAGCTGCCGTGACCCAGTGTCACAGACCAAGCAGCTTGGGAGCCTCGGGGTCCGGAGGCGGAAAGCCCGAGGCGGGGCGCTGGCGTGTGGGTTTCTGTTGAAGACCCGTACTTTGGTGCCCTGACCCGCACGGTAAGGGGTGACCTGAATCCCACCCCGCTAGGCAACCTGCTCTAAAGGTCCCACTTCCCAGAACCCCCCGGGGATGAGGACCCGAGCAGAGGATTTCAGGGAACAGAAACATTCGGACCAGAGGAACAGCTTCCCCCGGGCTGGCACACGTCACTCGCAGGGATTTCAGGAGGGTCCTCAGAAGAAGCCGGTCATGACTCTTAGCCCGGGAAGCAGATGGAAAGAACGCTGCTGCTCTTTCCTGGGCCGGGCTTTCACTGCTGAGGCCCCTGGGGCGCAGTGCAGGCACCACCACGGCCATGAGCACCACCTTGTCCGCCTCCTTTGTCCGTGAGGCCAAGTCTAGACAAATACAAATGCTTTTAAAAAATCGTTCCTCTATTGTTCTAAGCTTGGCGGGGCAGTTGAGACTGTCTTGCTCTGCAGTCCAGGCTGGCCTTGAACTCACTTGACCGTTCCTCTTTTTAAGGTCAGGAAATGTGACATCTATTGTTCTTTTTTGGTATCTTGCCCTGAAGGTTTCCTCTTTTCATATTCGGCTAAAATACCATCATTACTCAGTGGCAGATGCTACTACTGTAATTTTTTTGTTCTGAACAAATATTACTAAGATCCACATAAAGTTATTATTATTGTTATTATTATTCGGAATGTGGTGTTTCTTTTAATTGTAAAATGTGCTCAGTCTTACAAAGCATGTTAATATTCTTTAAAATTAAATTGGCAACATCTTTTGCATGAAGAAATACTGCCGTCATTTTTTTTTTAATTTTTATTTATTTATTTATTTATTTTTGAGGCTGGGTCTCACTATGTAGTTCACACTGGCCTTGAACTCACTGTGTAGTCCAGGCTGATCTCAAACTTACTGTAAGCCTCTTGCTTCAACCTGCTGAGTCCTGGGATTACAGGCCCCATTGATATCACCTGTTTCAAAGCACTTGACTTCAGTCAGGCTTTTACCCAGGGATCAGCTAAAACAGGGGCTTTAATTTCATTATGGGTATTGCCTGCCCTGAGAGGGCAGTGGGCTGGTGAGGCAGGGCTGTTAAAAGAATTCACTGATAGACAAGGAATGTAGCAAAGACAAGAGTGTATGTGGATCAGGTACACTGCCAAGCGGACAGAGCCGTCGGGACAAGAGATTGGGGTTTTCATAGGGTATGGGAAAGGATCTGGGGCAGCAAATGTGATTAAAGAAAGTTTAGCACCTTGTGAACTTCTGGAGCACCTGCATGGTTTAAGATGAGGTTTACAGTTGTGGTTCCAACAGAACAGTGTCCCAGGAAGGCCTTAAGCTGTAGATATGGAGGTGATAGGAGGTCCACACAAGTCTTTTAGAGAAAGTAGGAGGAAGGAATGGGCCTTCATTAAAGGGTTTGTTTCTCTCCGCCGCCGCCTGCTGAGAACTGGATAGAGAATGTTGACCCTTTTTTGCCAGTGGGCAGCTGCTGTGTTCCCCTTGTGAGCCTTAACACTTGCAGGTAAATTCGAATGCTGCTGCCCAGTAGAGCTGGAAGCAGCAGCATCACAGAACTGGATGGAAAAGGCTGGCCTGAGCTGGCTCCATGGGTCTTATGTCTCCATCCAGAAGAGAGACAATTCCTTAATTCAGATTGAGGCTGGGCATGGTGGTGCATGCTCATAATCCCAGCACTTGGGAGGCTGAGGTGGGAGAATCACAGCAAGTTCAAGTCCAGCTTGGACTACCTACCAAGACCCTGTCTCAACAAAACAAAACAAAAGATTAAGATCTGCACTGTGTAGCTAGGCTTTGAGGTCCTTAGCCTGACCCTAGATCCTGGCACAGAAAATAATTCCCAAGGATCAACAGAGGCAAAGTTGGAATTTTTTCAAATGAATTTGTTTTGGAGAATTGATAGAGGATTGAGAAACCACCCAAAGGCCAGAGTAGGAGACAGATAAGCATCCACAGCACACCAGGCCTCTTATGCAGGACCTCGGTGGCCCTGAGTCACACAGCCCATGCTCTACTTGGTTCTAGGGCCAAGGGCTCCCAGGGCCATGGACCACAGAAGCCCTCCTTGAGATGCCCGGTGTGCGTTGTCTACACCTCCTTGTTGCTCTCAACCCTAGAAACCTTACTTGGTTTAAGAAGAGTAAGTTTGGATTTCTTTTCTCATGAAATTGTCTAGAAGTTTGTTTCCTACGGGCAGCCAATAATCAAGCCTCTGATGTGTTGGCACTGCCAAGTGGGTTCATTCCTCCTTGGCGTTTAGGGACATGCACCTCACTAAAGACCATTGATGCCATGCTCCTCAGCACTGCAGCTGCCCAGGCTGTGTCTTCCCGCTGGGAGCCTTCATCCAAAATGTCATGGGCACATTACAATATCAGTTCTCCCGCCTTGCTGTGCTGCAGGTTTATGACTGCCTCCAGGAATTTAGAGAAAAGAAACCGGTTCCCACCACACACTGTGCACAGCAGTTATCCCGGGAGGTAGGTGGTTCATCTCCACAGCAGTGGAGCTCTGCAGACACCATGCCACCTGCAGCGCCTGCTTAAGTAACCTGTAGTGCTGATACTGTAGTGCTGTACAGGAAGTTTGGTGGTTATGCATGTTGCTGTCTACCTGAATTAACACCCCCCACACACTCACCCACATTTTTAACATGTGTCCATTTCTTTCTTTGCTCCCTGATCTTTGTACTCAGTTACCCTATGTAAACAGGATAATAGTACAAATAGTAGTGAATCTCCAGTTTGTATCTCTAATCTGAAATTCTTCTCTGAATTCCAGTCTCAGCTACCCAGCTGCCTCCTCTCCATCTTAGCTGGATATTTAATGGACACCTGAGACTTAGCAAGTCCCAAGTTGACCTCCTGACTGTGCCCCACCCCCTCCTGCAGCTTTCTCCATCTTAGTAAAGACATCTGCTTCTGCAGTGCCTGGGGCCAAAATCTTTGGGGTCATTTTTGACTTGCTTTCCTTACCTCACACGGAGTCTGATGACATATCCTGTCAGCTCTACTCTGAAAACACATCTTGCCCCTGAGCCACCTAATACTCTCATCATCTCTTCCACAGACGCTTGCAACGTAGCCTCCTACCTGGCCTCCTGCTTCTGCCCTTGCCCCTAGAGGCCCCCACACAGCAGCCTAAGAGATCTTTTGTAAAAAAATAATTTTATTGGTACATTTTAGATATACATAAAGATCACATTCATCATAAGGAATTTGTACCTGCACATGATAGAATGTGATTCTTTTTTTCCCATTCCCTTCCCCTCCCCTCAACCCCTCTTCCCCTCCTTTGTTGTTTTTTGTTTGTTTGTTTGTTTTGTTTTGTTTGTTTGCTTTGGTCTTGTCTTTATGAGACAGGGTCTCACTGTGTAGTTCAGACTGACCTTGAACCTTGAACTCATTTTGTAACTCAGGCTGTGCTTTCAGGGATCCTCCTGCCTCAGCCTCCAGAGTGCTGGGAATGCCTGGAGTTCCCCTCCTTATTTACAAAAGCTTTGTTTCCATGTTTTCCCTTTTTCCCCTTTTTTTCTTTTTCCCTTCCTTTCTTTCCCCTCCCTTGTCCCCCTTTCCATCTGAACATTTTCTTCCTATTTCACTTCATTAAAAGTAAGTCACTTCACTGCTCAGATGCCTCTGATTTCCACCTCAGAATAAACACCAAGATTCTTACGTAGCATGACACCTGGGTGGCCATGAGCTCTTTGACTTTGCAGTTACTGTTCTCCACTTGTTCATTCTGCTCCAGCTGTCCTGTCCCTCAGGGTGGTTGAGTTCGATTAGCATGCAAGCCACACCCCTTTCCAGTGCCATTCCGTGTGTTGGCCGTGCTTATTATGCTCATGTATCTACACAGTTAGCTCCCTCATCTCTGCTTGTCACCCTCTCAGTGATGTTTCTCTGGTCACTGAAGACTGTGTCACCTCCTCCTCCACTCCCAAGCCAGTTTCCCTATGGCTGTTTGTTCATTTTTGTTTGTGTGTTTTTCCCTAACTTCTCATCATCAAGCAAAATGGTTTACCTATGTATTTTATTTTCTCTGTCTCCACTGGAATGTGAACTCCAGAAGAGCAAGGATTTGGTGTGTCTGTTCATTGCTATTGTTTTTCTTTGTTCGTCTGTTTTTTGAGACAGGTTCTTACTATGTAGTTTAGGCTGTCTTGGATCTTACCATGCAGTCCAGGCTGGTCTTGCAGCAATGCTCCTGCCTCAGCCTCCTGAGTGCTGGGATTACAGATGTGGGCCACCACGCCTGGCTCAGTGTGGTGTTGATTTGCATTTCCCTAATGGCTAAAGACATTGACTTTTATAATGTTCATGTACTTATTCGGAATTCGTACTTCCTTTGAGAAGCATCTCTTCAGCTCCTTTGCTCAGTATTCCTACTTTCTGTTTGGAAAGTGGAGCATTGCCTGCCCCAGGCAACACTGTAAACTCAGCCACCTGCCTGTGCAGAGACTACAGGACAACCTTACAGAGGGAGAGTGCCTGGGTGTGCTTGCTCCTACGGAATCAGCTAGGTCTGCCAGGCAGCAGGGCAGATCACCACCAGCTGTGGGGCTGGCTGCTCTAGGAAACAACTAAGGGACACGACACCCTAACTTGAAAGGTGAAAAAGACAGCTTCAGTGGCAGCGTCTCTTAGGTGGACAGCATGCTACTATAGCTCTGCCCATCCTGGGTAAGGCTGAGTGGATGATGAAGATTTTTAAAAATCTTATAATGTCTGTTTTCCCATGAGCCAGGTAGTGGAGCTATTATGTGAAAGCTCAAATTCCCTTGAGGTCCAAGAGCTGAGACAAATCCTCCAGTCTCCACACTACAAGGTAAGTGCTTGCTAAAATAGACACGGTGTGAATGAATGTGACAGGAAGGTGCTCTCTGAATAGATGTCCTGTCACTGTCCATGGGTGACCAACAGATTGTACTTGACGATGTGGGACTCGGATGAGACTGGTTTAGAGTTGCATTTATAAGAAGGAATCCAGAACTTTCTGTGGGGTTTCATTTCCCACACAAAGTCACAGTCCTTCTAAAATTCTGGCAAGGGAGAGTATATTAGCTGGCTTTCCTGTTGCTGGGACAAACTGTCTGACATGCATGATTTAAAGGAGAAGAGCTTTATTTTGGCTCACCCTTTCAGAAGGCTTAGTCCATGGTTGTCTGGCTCCAGAGCGCAAACATCATAGCAGAGGGACATGGCCAGGGAAAGCTACTCACTTCATAGTGCCTGCAAGAAGACAGGTAGGGAAGAGCCAGAGACCTCCCAAGGCTTGCTGCCCGCAGGGACCTACCTCCTCCAACTGAGTCTTAATCCATAACAGCATGTTCAGCCAGAACTCATCAGTGGAGGAATCTACCAAGGAGTATAGCACCCACACGATCTAATCGCCTTCCAAAATCCCCACTGAACACATGAGACTTTGGAGACTATTTTAGATCTAACCAATAACAAGAAGTATAATATGGGTGGCTTCTACTTACAGAGGAGTAATCTCCATGCTTTCTTTCCAAGTTGGTGATTTTTAAATTTAGGATGCAATGTGTGAGGGTATTTGGAAAGTACAGTGTAATGATGAGAACCCCATGCATGAAGATTTGATGACAATAAATCTCCGAGGGTTTACAGATTTTGAGATCAATCTATCTACAAATTAAATTTTCAAGACAAGGACTAAATTTGGAGCAATGAAATTTATGGGTCAAAGATTTTCATTCATAAGATAACCACTGGTCACCAAATACCTCCACAGTACACGCACTGACGTTTTCTTTGCATTCCCATTGAGTCCTGCTCAGGCAGGACTGTATCATGGCAACAGTGCTCCCACCCAGTGAGGTGGAAACTTTGTCTTTTCTTTTTAATTTTCTGAATATTTTTATTTTTAATTAGTTTTATTGTTACATTTTAGATAGACATATGATCATATTAATCATAGAGAATTTGTACCTGTACATGATATATCTTGATTCTTCTTTTTTCCCATTTCCCTCCTCTACCTTTAACCCTTCATCCCCTCCTTATTTACAAAAGCTTTGTTTCTATTTTTAAGTCTATTCTTTTTTTCCTTTTCTCTTCCTTTGCCCCTCCTCCCACCCTTGTTTCCCTTCCCATTTGAACATTTTCTTCCTATTTCCAAATATCTATTACACGTTTTGGTCCTTGTTTATTCTTTCAGATTCTCATACCAGAGAAACCATATGATATTTGAACACAAGTATCTGATTTGTTTCACTTAAGAGTATGATCTCAAGGTGCACCCAATTAGGCAGAATTATCTCAAGTGTATCCTTCTTTCTGGCAGAGTAGTACTCCAGTGTATTAAAAAAAACCCCACATCTTCTTTATCCAGTCATTGATTGATGGACATTTGGACTGATTCCAAGATTTAGGTTTTATAAACTGTACCACTATTGATGTGAATGTGCATATATCACTGTGGTATAGTATCATGGCCTGATCAGGCCTGCAACCTCCTAAACAAGTGCACCCATGTTTATAGCAACCCAATTTGTAATAGCCAGATCTTGGAAACAACCCAAGTGCCCATCAATCAAAGAATGGATAAAAAAGATGTGGTATTTTTATACAATGGAGTACTACTCAGCTATTAAGAAAGATTGTATTGAGACTTTTATAAGTAAATGGTCACAACTTGAGACCATACTCATAAGCGAGATAAA